>JAINUF010000026.1:1083933-1091433 GCA_029718625.1 Synaphobranchus kaupii
GGCGGGGACAGGAGGGCTGGGCGGGGACAGGAGGTCAGGGCGGGGACAGGAGGTCAGGGCGGGGACAGGAAGGCTAGGCGGGGACAGGAGGGCTGGGCGGGGACAGGAGGTCAGGGCGGGGACAGGAGGGCTGGGCAGGGACAGGAGGGCTGGGCGGGGACAGGAGGTCAGGGCGGGGACAGGAGGGCTGGGTGGGGACAGGTCAAGGCAGGACAGGAGGGCTGGGTGGGGACAGGAGGTCAGGGCAGGACAGGAGGGCTGGGCGGGGACAGGAGGGCTGGGCGGGGACAGGAGGTCAGGGCGGGGACAGGAGGTCAGGGCAGGACAGGAGGTCAGGGCAGGACAGGAGGGCTGGGCGGGGGACAGGAGGGCTGGGCGGGGACAGGAGGGCTGGGCGGGGACAGGAGGGCTGGGCGGGGGACAGGAGGGCTGGGCGGGGACAGGAGGTCAGGGCGGGGACAGGAGGTCAGGGCGGGGACAGGAGGGCTGGGCGGGGACAGTAGGTCAGGGCGGGGACAGGAGGGCTGGGTGGGGACAGTAGGTCAGGGCGGGGGACAGGAGGGCTGGGCGGGGACAGGTCAAGGCAGGACAGGAGGGCTGGGCGGGGACAGGAGGTCAGGGCAGGACAGGAGGGCTGGGTGGGGACAGGAGGTCAGGGCAGGACAGGAGGGCTGGGCGGGGACAGGAGGTCAGGGCGGGGACAGGAGGTCAGGGCAGGACAGGAGGGCTGGGTGGGGACAGGAGGGCTGGGTGGGGGACAGGTCAAGGCAGGACAGGAGGGCTGGGTGGGGACAGGTCAAGGCAGGACAGGAGGTCAGGGCAGGACAGGAGGGCTGGGTGGGGACAGGTCAAGGCAGGACAGGAGGGCTGGGCGGGGACAGGAGGTCAGGGCAGGACAGGAGGGCTGGGTGGGGACAGGAGGTCAGGGCAGGACAGGAGGGCTGGGTGGGGACAGGAGGTCAGGGCAGGACAGGAGGGCTGGGTGGGTACAGGAGGTCAGGGCAGGAACAGGAGGGCTGCCAAACAGAGGGAAGGACGAAACTAAACTAGACAAAAGACTAAACTAGAGTAAAGACAAACTAACGCCAAATACAATGGGCAAGACACAACAGAATAACGGGAACGATACAAGCAAAGTGACAAACTAAAAAACAAGAATTCACAAGACGGTCTGGCCCCGAACAGAGAAATGGGGCAGACTAACTGACGGGACCGAACGAGAAACAGGTGGGGGAAAACTAACGAGGAAATGAAAGGGAAACACAATGCAGGTGCGGGGAGTGAGAAACACCAGTGGAGGGAGAAAGGGAAAACACGGGTTGGACTGCCAGAAACGGAAAACCAGAAACGGAAGATGGGACATGACAGTTTGAACTTTATTGATTTTTGAAAATACGCTAATTCTAAATTTGATGCCTGCAACACGCACGTTCCAAAAACTTTGGGACAGGGGCAAAAAAAAAAAAAAAAGACTGGGAAGTTCAAAAAAACACTTGTTCGGAACATTCCACAGGTAAACAGGAGATGCTATCATGACTGGGTATGAAAGGGATATCAAAAGACTCTTGATATCTTATTTTCAGGTACTCTTAGAAGCTATACTATAACCTCTCTGAATTTGAATGGATCTCTATGAAAATTGGGAGGTGGGACTAGATTAAGTTGTCAATTACACAGGAATAGTATGGAACCCACGGTTGGCTAAATGGCTATAACTGTCACGTTCCCGCAGGGAGGACTGGACCCAAACGCAAGACTCAGAGACGGCTCAGGGGAAACTCCACCAGGGAGTACATTGAATGGGAAGGCAGACAGGGGCGAGACAGGAAGCGGGCATAACTGACACACGAGGCAGGAACAGGATGGGTCAGGATCCAGGCGTGGTGACCCGTGGTCAGGGACATGAAGGCGGGGAGGCCCGGGGAGGCCCAGGGAGGCCCGGGGAGGCCCAGGGAACAACACTCAAACCTGGGGTCAGGAGCTCAGCCTGGGGGTCAGGAGCTCAGCCTGGGGGGTCAGGAGCTCAGCCTGGGGGTCAGGAGCTCAGCCTGGGGGGTCAGGAGCTCAGCCTGGGGGTCAGGAGCTCAGCCTGGGGGGTCAGGAGCTCAGCCTGGGGGTCAGGAGCTCAGCCTGGGGGTCAGGAGCTAAGCCTGGGGGGTCAGGAGCTCAGCCTGGGGGTCAGGAGCTCAGCCTGGGGGGACGGGAGCTCAGCCTGGGGGTCAGTAACCGCAAAACATGACAAGACAGTACAAGCGGGAACACAAGCACACAAGCCCCTGAACAAAGAAGCAGGGCAGACTAAATACAAAACATAACAAGGACAGAACGAGCAACAGGTGGGGGAAGACTAACGGGGAAACGAGGGAAACACAATGCAGGTGTGGGGAGTGCAAGACACAAGTGGAGGGAGAGAGGGAAAACACGGGGTGGACTGTGAGACGAAAGGAAGACCATTGACGGAACACAGGGACCTGACAATAAGTCATCAAGGGTCTGAGGTATTAAACAAGCCTCAAACCATAACTCTGCTGCCAGATATGCAGTAGATATGGATGGATTACTTGAAAGGTTGGTTCTCCTGACTTATTTTTCCATAGAGTTCAAGAGGAAAATGAGTCAGGAGAAACAACCCTTCAAGTTATCCATCCATATCTATTTTTGCCCCTGTCCCAACGTTTTTGGAATGTGTTGCAGGCATCAAATTCGGAATTTGCATATACACTACTCACAAAAAGTTAGGGATATTCGGCTTTCGGGTGAAATTTCAGGATGAACCTAAAATGCACTATAACCTTTACAGGTGAAATTAATTTGACCTTCTCTAAACTTTTGAATGCACATGTCCAACTATTCAATGTTTCAGTACTTTTTGCACAACTTGCTGTTCTCTAACAAGGAGCTGAACGGCAAAATTCACAACAGGTGTTTGATCCATGAATCGACCAATAAATTTCCTGGTTCAATTAGAATTGGTATTTAAACAGTCCTCTTCATCATGCTGTTCACATTTTGACATCATGAGACCAAGACGACACCTAACAATTGATCAACAGTACCTCGCCATTGCGAGGCTTCAAACAGGATGTTCTCAGAGGGAAGTGGCCACTGAGCTTAGAGTGTCACAGAGTGTCATCAGCAGGTTGCAACAGAGATACAGAGAGACTGGAAGAGTCACAGAAAGGCATAGAAGTGGACGTCCTTTGGCCACATCCCACACTGATGACCGCTTCATTGTGAACAGTGCCCTGCGGAACCGGATGATGAATGCCACTCAACTCCAGGCACATTTAAGGGAGGTGAGAGGCACCCAAGTGTCACGTCAGACCATTCGAAACCGTTTACATCAGCGTGGTCTGCGTGCTAGACGACCTGCAAGGGTACCTGACCACACCACCAGGCACAGGCGTCATCGTCTTGCATGGGCCAGGGAGCATTTACGCTGGACGAGGGACCAGTGGGCCTCAGTGCTGTTCTCTGATGAAAGTCGATTCACGTTGAGCAGAAATGATGGCCGCCAACGATGTTGGAGACGTCAAGGAGAGCGCTATGCATCAGCCACTGTTGTCACCAGACGACCCTTTGGTGGTGGCGGTGTTACAGTGTGGGCAGGTGTGTCTAGTCAATACAGAACTGCCCTACACTTTGTGAATGGTACAGTGACAAGCCCATACTACCAGAATAACATCATTAATCCAGTCATTGTGCCCCTGCATGAACAACACAGGCCTAATTTCATCTTCATGGACGACAATGCTCTAGCTCATCGAGGGTCGCATCATTAGGGAAAGGCTGCTGGAGACTGGGGTACCTCAAATGGAGTGGCCTGCACTTTCTCCAGACCTGAATCCCATAGAAAACCTATGGGATCAGCTGACTCACCGTGTAGAGGCTCGTAACTCTGTACCCCAGAACCTCAATGACCTGAGGGCCGCCCTTCAAGAAGAGTGGGATGCCATGCCTCAGCAGACAATAAGTCGACTTGTGAACAGCATGAGACGTCGTTGTCAAGCTGTAATTGATGCTCAAGGGCACATGACAAGTTATTGAGACATTGACATTTTTGTTGTGGTATACCCACCACTGTTGTTGGCTTTTGTTTCAATAAATAGTTTGAGATGAGGAAATCACCATTGCATGCTTCTACTTAAATGCCCCTACTTTCATGATACGTATAAATATCACTGTAGCGTGAACTTACATTTTCCATAAATTTCACCCGAAAGCCAAATATCCCTAACTTTTTGTGAGTAGTGTATTTACAAAAATCTATAAAGTTGATAAGGTAACACATTAAATATCTTTTCACAGTCACAGCATGGTCTCTCAGTGTGACTGTAGATGTGTACAGCAGTGTGGGTCTCTCAGTGTGACTGTAGAGGTGTACAGCAGTGTGGTCTCTCAGTGTGACTGTAGATGTGTATAGCAGTGTGGTCTCTCAGTGTGACTGTAGATGTGTACAGCAGTGTGGTCTCTCAGTGTGACTATAGAGGTGTACAGCAGTGTGGTCTCTCAGTGTGACTGTAGATGTGTACAGCAGTGTGGTCTCTCAGTGTGACTGTAGAGGTGTACAGCTGTGTGGTCTCTCT
Source organism: Synaphobranchus kaupii (assembly GCA_029718625.1). Taxonomy (NCBI): domain Eukaryota; kingdom Metazoa; phylum Chordata; class Actinopteri; order Anguilliformes; family Synaphobranchidae; genus Synaphobranchus; species Synaphobranchus kaupii. Next base: position 1,088,520 of record JAINUF010000026.1, read on the forward strand.
GTGTGACTGTAGAGGTGTACAGCAATGTGGTCTCTCGGTGTGACTGTAGATGTGTACAGCAGTGTGGTCTCTCAGTGTGACTGTAGAGGTGTTGTTGTGTGTGAAACTGATGAATATTCAGATATTCAGTAAATACTGACAGGTGTGTTCAGGTCATCGTGAGTCTCACATCACTATCAGTCTCAGAATAGGGGAAGAACATACTAAATACTACACATTCTATACTCCTAAACCCTCAGTGAACATATCAAATACTACACATTCTATACTCCTAAACCCTCAGTGAACATACTAAATACTACACATTCTATACTCCTAAACCCTCAGTGAACATACCAAATACTACACATTCTATACTCCTAAACCCTCAGTGAACATACTAAATACTACACATTCTATACTCCTAAACCCTCAGTGAACATACCAAATACTACACATTCTATACTCCTAAACCCTCAGTGAACATACTAAATACTACACATTCTATACTCCTAAACCCTCAGTGAACATACCAAATACTACACATTCTGTACTCCTAAACCCTCAGTGAACATACTAAATACTACACATTCTATACTCCTAAACCCTCAGTGAACATACCAAATACTACACATTCTATACTCCTAAACCCTCAGTGAACATACTAAATACTACACATTCTATACTCCTAAACCCTCAGTGAACATACCAAATACTACACATTCTATACTCCTAAACCCTCAGTGAACATACTAAATACTACACATTCTATACTCCTAAACCCTCAGTGAACATACCAAATACTACACATTCTATACTCCTAAACCCTCAGTGAACATACTAAATATTACACATTCTATACTCCTAAACCCTCAGTGAACATACTAAATACTACACATTCTATACTCCTAAACCCTCAGTGAACATACTAAATACTACACATTCTATACTCCTAAACCCTCAATGAACATACCAAATACTACACATTCTATACTCTTAAACCCTCAGTGAACATACTAAATACTACACATTCTATACTCCTAAACCCTCAGTGAACATACTAAATACTACACATTCTATACTCCTAAACCCTCAGTGAACATACTAAATACTACACATTCTATACTCCTAAACCCTCAGTGAACATACCAAATACTACACATTCTATACTCCTAAACCCTCAGTGAACATACTAAATACTACACATTCTATACTCCTAAACCCTCAGTGAACATACTAAATACTACACATTCTATACTCCTAAACCCTCAGTGAACATACCAAATACTACACATTCTATACTCCTAAACCCTCAGTGAACATACTAAATACTACACATTCTATACTCCTAAACCCTCAGTGAACATACCAAATACTACACATTATATACTCCTAAACCCTCAGTGAACATACTAAATACTACACATTCTATACTCCTAAACCCTCAGTGAACATACCAAATACTACACATTCTATACTCCTAAACCCTCAGTGAACATACTAAATATTACACATTCTATACTCCTAAACCCTCAGTGAACATACTAAATACTACACATTCTATACTCCTAAACCCTCAGTGAACATACTAAATACTACACATTCTATACTCCTAAACCCTCAATGAACATACCAAATACTACACATTCTATACTCTTAAACCCTCAGTGAACATACTAAATACTACACATTCTATACTCCTAAACCCTCAGTGAACATACTAAATACTACACATTCTATACTCCTAAACCCTCAGTGAACATACTAAATACTACACATTCTATACTCCTAAACCCTCAGTGAACATACCAAATACTACACATTCTATACTCCTAAACCCTCAGTGAACATACTAAATACTACACATTCTATACTCCTAAACCCTCAGTGAACATACTAAATACTACACATTCTATACTCCTAAACCCTCAGTGAACATACCAAATACTACACATTCTATACTCCTAAACCCTCAGTGAACATACTAAATACTACACATTCTATACTCCTAAACCCTCAGTGAACATACTAAATACTACACATTCTATACTCCTAAACCCTCAGTGGTTTCTAACAGATATTGAAGATATTGGTATTGAAGTACCAGGGGGGTATTGGGGTACTGAGGTGTTGGGGGGAGGGGGTATTGGGATACCAGGGGGGTATTGGAGTACTGAGGTGTTGGGGAGAGGGGGTATTGGGGTACCGAGTTGCTAGGAAGGTATTGGGGTACTGAGGTCTCGAGGGGACATTGGGGGACAGCTCTAGAAAGCACTTGTGACCTGCATGACTACAAGCTCTGCAAATCAACCTGGATAAGTGCTACTAAATAATATAATAAAAGATAATGCATATGCAATATTCATAAATAATGCAATGTAATAGTACAGATAATGTGCATGTAACACTGATGAATAATGAAATATGGCTAAACCCTAGAGTAGACAGCAGGGTCTCTCTCTCTCTCATCCTGAACTGCTGGCTCTGAACCCCTCCAGGTACACCCCCTGTATCCCAGCAGGCATTGTGACTTCTTCCTGTTACACAGGAAAAGCAGAGTTTGAGTTTTAAAAGAGTAGTGTCTGCTGATGAAATGATGCATGTTATATAAGAGAAACTTTACTGCAATCTACTGCCTGTCACAGCCAATGGGACTCAACTTCAGCCTGTGAAACTGTCTACCTACACACACACACACACACACACACACACACATAGATGTGCACACACACAAACAAATACACACAGACATACATACATGAACACACACACAAATTAACATACACACACAAACACGTAAAGAGACACACACAAACATGCACATGCTCACACACAGATAAACACCCCAACACACACGCACACACGCACAGACACACACACACACACACACACACACACACACACACACGTGCAAACAGACACTCTCTCGCACATT
>JAINUF010000026.1:1093933-1143933 GCA_029718625.1 Synaphobranchus kaupii
TACTGCTACAGTCCATTATCCATACGGGCTGCTACAGTCCATTATCCATACTGCTACAGTCCATTATCCATACGGGCTGCTACAGTCCATTATCCATACTGCTACAGTCCATTATCCATACGGGCTGCTACAGTCCACTATCCATACTGCTACAATCCATTATCCATACGGGCTGCTACAGTCCATTATCCATACGGGCTGCTACAGTCCATTATCCAAACGGGCTGCTACAGTCCATTATCCATACGGGCTGCTACAGTCCATTATCCATACTGCTATAGTCCATTATCCATACGGGCTGCTACAGTCCATTATCCATACAGTCTGCTACAGTCCATTATCCATACAGGCTGCTACAGTCCATTACCCATACTGCTACAGTCCATTATCCATATGGGCTGCTACAGCCCATTATCCATACTGCTACAGTCCTTTATCCATACGGGCTGCTACAGTCCCTTATCCATACTGCTACAGTCCATTATCCATACGGGCTGCTACAGTCCATTATCCATACGGGCTGCTACAGTCCATTATCCATACGGGCTGCTACAGTCCATTATCCATACTGCTACAGTCCATTATCCAAACAGGCTGCTACAGTCCATTATCCATACTGCTACAGTCCATTATCCATACGGGCTGCTACAGTCCATTATCCATACTGCTACAGTCCATTATCCATACTGCTACAGTCCATTATCCATACGGGCTGCTACAGTCCATTATCCATACTGCTACAGTCCATTATCCATACTGCTACAGTCCATTATCCATACTGCTACAGTCCATTATCCATACGGGCTGCTACAGTCCATTATCCATACGGGCGGCTACAGTCCATTATCCATACTGGCTGCTACAGTCCATTATCCATACTGCTACAGTCCATTATCCATACTGCTACAGTCCATTATCCATACGGGCTGCTACAGTCCATTATCCATACTGGCTGCTACAGTCCATTATCCATACTGCTGCAGTCCATTATCCATACGGGCTGCTACATCTCACTCAGCTTCTGTTTTTTCAGAATGGGGCTACAGTCATAAACCCTTTGTAAAAATATCAAACATTCTCACAGTCATGTTTCTGGGAGAATTAGATCATGAATTAAACATCACCTTCCGCAGCACCAAGACATGCTCTCTCTTTCTCTGTCTCACACACACACACACACACACACACACACAGTATATCTCATACAATACAAAAATAAACACGCAAACAGATTTCATCTTAATCTCAAATCTTGAACATGTCCAAACACTCTCAATTACATGCACATGCAAGCACAATCATATATACAAACACACACACACACACAAACACACACTCTCTCTCTCTCTGTCCCTGAAACACACACAGACACACAAGTGAGCAAATCAATTAATATTGTAGGATTTGTAGGCGGGGTGGATATTTCATGATGTATACTGTAGGATTTGTGGGTGGGGTGGATATTGCATGATGTATATTGTAGGGATGCTATGCGGGGTGGATATTGCATGATGTACACTGTAGGATTTGTGGGTGGGGTGGATATTGCATGATGTATATTGTAGGGATGCTATGCGGGGTGGATATTGCATGATGTATATTGTAGGGATGCTATGCGGGGTGGATATTGCATGATGTATATTGTAGGGATGTTATGCAGGGTGGATATTGCATGATGTATATTGTAGGGATGCTATACGGGGTGGATATTGCATGATGTATATTGTAGGGATGCTATGCGGGGTGGATATTGCATGATGTATATTGTAGGGATGTTATGCGGGGTGGATATTGCATGATGTATATTGTAGGGATGTTATGCGGGGTGGATATTGCATGATGTATATTGTAGGGATGCTGTGAGGGGTGGATATTGCATGATGTATATTGTAGGGATGTTATGCGGGGTGGATATTGCATGATGTATATTGTAGGGATGTTATGCGGGGTGGATATTGCATGATGTATATTGTAGGGATGCTATGCGGGGTGGATATTGCATGATGTATATTGTAGGGATGTTATGCGGGGTGGATATTGCATGATGTATATTGTAGGGATGTTATGCGGGGTGGATATTGCATGATGTATATTGTAGGGATGCTATGCGGGGTGGATATTGCATGATGTATATTGTAGGGATGCTATGCGGGGTGGATATTGCATGATGTATATTGTAGGGATGCTGTGTGGGGTGGATATTGCATGATGTATATTGTAGGGATGCTATGCGGGGTGGATATTGCATGATGTATATTGTAGGGATGCTATGCGGGGTGGATATTGCATGATGTATATTGTAGGGATGTTATGCGGGGTGGATATTGCATGATGTATATTGTAGGGATGCTATGCAGGGTGGATATTGCATGATGTATATTGTAGGGATGCTATGCGGGGTGGATATTGCATGATGTATATTGTAGGGATGCTATGCGGGTGGATATTGCATGATGTATATTGTAGGGATGCTATGCGGGGTGGATATTGCATGATGTATATTGTAGGGATGCTATGCGGGATGGATATTGCATGATGTATATTGTAGGGATGCTGTGTGGGGTGGATATTGCATGATGTATATTGTAGGGATGCTATGCGGGGTGGATATTGCATGATGTATATTGTAGGGATGCTGTGTGGGGTGGATATTGCATGATGTATATTGTAGGGATGCTATGCGGGGTGGATATTGCATGATGTATATTGTAGGGATGCTATGTGGGGTGGATATTGCACAGGCCCATTCCGGGACAGTACTGGCAGGGATCAGATCAGCCTTATTCGGGCCAGATGTCCTGGGATAGGGTGACCTACACATATCTGTGGGAGAGGCCAAGGCTTTTAGGGAGGGACTATGAGCTTTCACAGTGCATTATGGGTATTATCTGTATTTTATTATTATAAGGTAAACTGAGGCACAATATCAATACAGAAAAACGTATATTCTGTACCAATAAACCTATATTTACTGAATGAGAAATCAATACGGATAGCAGAAGACCTATGGCCAGTGTTAATTTAACTCACAGTTTGTATTAGTCCAATACAATGTGGATCACATGTAGCCTACTCTATTGGAGTAAAATCTACTCTATCAGAGTTGATTTTACACCTTCATTTTTTGACTCGTTTAATTACCTTGAGATAATGAGGCAACCCATAGCCACCTCATGGCCTAACCATAACACCTCAGTGTGTGTGTGTGTGTGTGTGTGTGTGTGTGCGTGTGTGTGCGTGCATGCGAGTGCACATGTGTATGGGTGGTGTGTGTGTGTATGTGGGTGATGTGTCCGCGTGTGTGTGTCAATGTGTGTATGTTTCTGAGTGCATTTGTATGTATGTGTGGTGTGTGAGTGCATAATGTGAGTGTTAATAGAACAGTCTAAGCTCTACTAAGTGCTGTTTAAAGTGTATTGGTAACATTGCACCCCCTGCTGGAGACTTGTGTGAGTGCAGATTCAGAGTCTTTGATATTTTCACTTCCTAACACATTAAGACATGCGGATAATGATTTTCATACATCACACAATTTATCGCTCTGAGATTAATGAATTGTATTTTAACAAGTATATATCCAGGGTAAAATGCATGATGACACCTGCGGTATTTTGTTGGACTCAATCTGTCAGCATTTAGGCTTCTCTACCATCAATCACCAGTCGGACACTAACATTACACAGCGTCCCTGTGCTTTACATGATTGGCTGATCAATCGCTGATGAAATGCCAGGGTACATGGAATTATGAATGATGTTTCAAACACTCACAGCCCGTGCTTTATCGTTAACGCTGAACCTGAACGAGGTATCACTCCCAATGGGAGTATCACCATACTCTGAACTTTGAACCTTGACCTTTCCAGACAAGGCCTCTGCAGTAGATGTGTTTTACCCTGGTTCTGGAGGGCCACATGGCCCTTGGGGTACTTGTTTTGGGGCTGGCTGTGATCTGTCTGGCTCCTGGTCCTGGAGGGCCACATGGCCCTTGGGGTACTTGTTTTGGGGCTGGCTGTGATCGGTCTGGCTCCTGGTTCTGGAGGGCCACACGGCCCTTGGGGTACTTGTTTTGGGGCTGGCTGTGATCGGTCTGGCTCCTGGTCCTGGAGGGCCACACGGCCCTTTGGGTGCTTGTTTTGGGACTGGCTGTGATCTGTCTGGCTCCTGGTCCTGGAGGGCCACACGGCCCTTGGGGTACTTGTTTTGGGACTGGCTGTGATCTGTCTGGCTCCTGGTCCTGGAGGGCCACATGGCCCTTGGGGTACTTGTTTTGGGACTGGCTGTGATGTGTCTGGCTCCTGGTCCTGGAGGGCCACACGGCCCTTGGGGGTGCAGGTTTTGGGACTGGTTGTGATCGGTCTGGCTCCTGGTCCTGGAGGGCCACACGGCCCTTGGGGTGCTTGTTTTGGGACTGGCTGTGATCGGTCTGGCTCCTGGTCCTGGAGGGCCACACGGCCCTTGGGGGTGCATGTTTTGGGACTGGTTGTGATCGGTCTGGCTCCTGGTCCTGGAGGGCCACATGGCCCTTGGGGGTGCATGTTTTGGTGATTTTATTGTTAATAAGGAGATCTGACCTCTTCATGCATTTTCCTCTGGATGTATTTATAATATTTTTATGTTTCCTTCTTGCCATCAGATTTGCTTTAAATTATTCATGGATTTCCTGTAAGAGACACAATCTCAGCCAATCAGGGAATAAACAGTGCTGGACGATAGTTCTTTTGTAGAATGGAAATTATTTAATTGAAAGAGACACAGAAGATGCAAAAATGGATGCTTTCACAAACACACACACACACACAAACACCCACAGAAACACACACACACACACACACTCACACAAATATGCACATAGATATACACACACACACACACACACAAATAAACACATAGATATACACACACACACAAATATGCATGTATAAATTTACGTATATACACTCAAACACACAAATATATACACAAATATACACATAATATACACACACCCACACAAATATGCATGTAGATATTTATGCATAAGCACACTCACACACACAAGTATGCACGTAGATATTTACGTATATGCACTAACACTCATATACACACACAATTATGCACATAGACATACACACACACAAATATGCACATAGATATTTACGTATATGCACACTCACACACACACAAATATGCACGTAGGTACTATATATGCATACGCACGCTTACACTCACACATACACACACACACACAAATATGCACATAGGTATATACGCATATGCACACTCACACACAAATATGCATGTTGGTACTATATACGCATATGCACACTTGCACTCACACTCACACACACACACACACACAAATATGTATGGACAAACACACATATATGCACATAGATACATATGCACATGCTCACACGCACAGACAAATACATATACAACACACACACGCAAACACACAATTATGCACATAGATATATACATACACACACAATTATGCACATAGATATATACATACACACACAAATATGCACATAGATATATACATACACACACAAATATGCACATAGATATATACATACACACACAAATATGCACATACACTGCCTGGCCGTTGCACCCATCAGGCATAATGCCCACTGTACAAACCTCTGGAGGCAGTGTTATGATCTGGGGTTGCTTCAGTTGGTCAGGTCTAGGCTCAGCAACGTTATGCAGCAATAAAATTAAGTCAGCTGAGTACCTGAATGTACTGAATGACCAGGTTATCCCATCAACTGGCATATTCCAGGACGACAATGCCAAGATTCATCTGGCTCAAATTGTGAAAGAGTGGTTCAGGGAGCATGAGGAATCATTTTCACACATGAATTAGCCACCAGAGTCCCGACCTTAACCCCATTGAAAGTCTTTGGGATGTGCTGGAGAAGACTTTACGGAGTGGTTTGACTCTCCCGTCGTCAATACAAGATCTCGGCCAAAAATTAATGCAACTCCGGACGGAAATAAATGTTGTGACATTGCATAAGGTTGTCCATACAATGCCGCGACAAATGCGCGCCGTAATCAAAGCTAAAGGCGGTCCAACAAAATATTACAGTGTGCGACTTTGTTTTTGGCCGGGCAGTGTAGATATTACGTATATGCCCACTCACACATAGCCACACACACACAAATATGAACGTTGATATATACGCATACGCACACTCACACACACACACAAATATGCACATAGGTATATACGCATACGCACACTCACACTCACACATACTGTATACGTATATGCACATAGATACATATGCACACACACACGCACACACACACACACCCACACACACACACGCGCGCGCACACACACACACACACACACACACACACACACGCGCACAAACACACAGATTTGATGATTCCTGGTAGGCTCCTCTGTTGTGTTAGCCTTATTCAGTTACTGGGCTGTGCTCATGAACCCTGTATACTTACCCTGTAGTTACCCTGTACCAGAATCATCTCTCATTTGTGTCTCTGACAGAAAGCACACAAATACATGCATGTTGTGATTGTTTTTATGGTCAAACACAAATTAAGCTGTCCCAGTGTTATAAATGCATGTTTTTGATTGTGGCATAAAGTGAATTCATTTCAAAGGGAATCTGGCCGAATTTTGCAGCTGGAGTTTGTGTTTATGCTATTTCTGTGTACAGAGTGTAATACTTACTCTGGCTCCATTTCTGTGTATCAGAGAGTAATACTTTGGTAAGACACGGGCAGCACTGGTTTTACTTCTCCCTCCTTTCTCTGTCCTCTTTTTTCCTGAACCAGATTAGCCTTGTAACGCTAACAGTGCTAATAGAACCAGATTAGCCCTGTAACACTAACAGTGCTAACAGAACCAGATTAGCCCTGTAACACTAACAATGCTAACAGAACCAGATTAGCCGTGTAACACTAACAGTGCTAACAAAACCAGATTAGCTCTGCAACACTAACAGTGCTAACAGAACCAGATTAGCCCTGTAACACTAACAGTGCTAACAGAACCAGATTAGCTCTGCAACACTAACAGTGCTAACAGAACCAGATTAGACCTGTAATGCTAACAGTGCTAACAGAACCAGATTAGCCCTGTAACGCTAACAGTGCCAGCAGAACCAGATTAGCCATGTAATGCTAACAGTGCTAACAAAACCAGATTAGCCCTGTAATGCTAACAGTACAAACAAAAGCAGATTAGCCCTGTAATGCTAACAGTGCTAACAAAACCAGATTAGCCCTGTAACGCTAACAGTGCTAAGAAAACCAGATTAGCCCTGTAATGCTAACAGTGCTAACAAAACCAGATTAGCCCTGTAACGCTAACAGTGCTAACAGAACCAGATTAGCCCTGTAACACTAACAGTGCTAACAGAACCAGATTAGCTCTGCAACAATAACAGTGCTCAGAACCAGATTAGACCTGTAATGCTAACAGTGCTAACAGAACCAGATTAGACCTGTAATGCTAACAGTGGTAACAGAACCAGATTAGCTCTGCAACACTAACAGTGCTCAGAACCAGATTAGACCTGTAATGCTAACAGTGCTAACAGAACCAGATTAGACCTGTAATGCTAACAGTGCTAACAGAACCAGATTAGCTCTGCAACACTAACAGTGCTAACAGAACCAGATTAGCTCTGCAACACTAACAGTGCTAACAGAACCAGATTAGACCTGTACCTCTAACAGTGCTAACAGAACCAGATTAGACCTGTACCTCTAACAGTGCTAACATAACCAGATTAGCCCTATACCTCAAACAGTGCTAACAGAACCAGATTAGCCCTGTAACGCTAACAGTGCCAGCAGAACCATATTAGCCATGTAATGCTAACAGTGCTAACAAAACCAGATTAGCCCTGTAATGCTAACAGTACAAACAAAACCAGATTAGCCCTGAAATGCTAACAGTGCAAACAAAAGCAGATTAGCCCTGTAATGCTAACAGTGCTAACAAAACCAGATTAGCCCTGTAACGCTAACAGTGCTAACAAAACCAGATTAGCCCTGTAATGCTAACAGTGCTAACAAAACCAGATTAGCCCTGTAACGCTAACAGTGCTAACAGAACCAGATTAGCCCTGTAACACTAACAGTGCTAACAGAACCAGATTAGCTCTGCAACACTAACAGTGCTCAGAACCAGATTAGACCTGTAATGCTAACAGTGCTAACAGAACCAGATTAGACCTGTACCTCTAACAGTGCTAACATAACCAGATTAGCCCTATACCTCAAACAGTGCTAACAGAACCAGATTAGCCCTGTAACGCTAGCAGTGCCAGCAGAACCAGATTAGCCATGTAATGCTAACAGTGCTAACAAAACCAGATTAGCCCTGTAATGCTAACAGTACTAACAAAATCAGATTAGCCCTGAAATGCTAACAGTGCAAACAAAAGCAGATTAGCCCTATAATGCTAACAGTGCTAACAAAACCAGATTAGCCCTGTAACGCTAACAGTGCTAACAAAACCAGATTAGCCCTGTAATGCTAACAGTGCTAACAAAACCAGATTAGCCCTGTGACGCGAACAGTGCTAACAAAACCAGATTAGCCCTGTGACGCGAACAGTGCTAACAAAACCAGATTAGCCCTGAAACACTAACAGTGGTACCAGAACCAGATTAGCCTTGTAACACTAACAGTGCTAACAGAACCAGATTAGCCATGTAATGCTAACAATGCTAACAGAACCAGATTAGCCCTGTGATGCGAACAGTGCTAACAAAACCAGATTAGCCCTGAAACGCTAACAGTGGTACCAGAACCAGATTAGCCTTGTAACACTAACAGTGCTAACAGAACCAGATTAGCCATGTAATGCTAACAATGCTAACAGAACCAGATTAGCCCGGTAATGCTAACAGTGCGAACAGAACCAGATTAGACCTGTACCTCTAACAGTGCTACCATAACCAGATTAGCCCTGTACCTCTAACAGTGCTAATAGAACCAGATTAGACCTGTAATGCTAACAGAACCAGATTAGACCTGTAATGCTAACAGAACCAGATTAGGCTTGTAACGTTAACAGTGCTAACAGAACCAAATTAGCCTTGTAACGTTAACAGTGCTAACAGAACCAGATTAGCCATGTAACACTAACAGTGCTAACAGAACCATATTAGCCTTGTAACGTTAACAGTGCTAACAGAACCAAATTAGCCTTGTAATGTTAACAGTGCTAACAGAACCAGATTAGCCTTGTAACACTAACAGTGCTAACAGAACGAGATTAGCCTTGTAACACTAACAGTGCTAACAGAACCAGATTAGCCTTGTAACACTAACAGTGCTAAGAGAACCAGATTAGCCTTTTAACGTTAACAGTGCTAACAGAACCAGATTAGCCCCGCACACTAACAGTGCTAACAGAACCAGATTAACCCTGTAACGCTAACAGTGCTAACAGAACCAGATTAGACCTGTACCTTTAACAGTGCTAACATAACCAGATTAGACCTGTACCTCTAACAGTGCTAATAGAACCAGATTAGCTCTGTACCGCTAACAGTGTTAACAGAACCAGATTAGCCCTGTAATGCTAACAGTGCTAACAGAACCAGATTAGCCTTGTAATGCTAACAGTGCTAACAGAACCAGATTAGCCCTGTAACACTAACACTGCTAACAAAACCAGATTAGCCTTGTAATGTTAACAGTGCTAACAGAACCAGATTAGCCCTGTAATGCTAACAGTACTAACAGAACCAGATTAGCCTTGTAACGTTAAAACTGCTAACAGAACCAGATTAGGCTTGTAACGTTAACAGTGCTAACAGAACGAGATTAACCCTGTAACGCTAACAGTGATAACAGAACCAGATTAGCCTTGTAACACTAACAGTGCTAAGAGAACCAGATTAGCTCTGCAACACTAACAGTGCTAACAGAACCAGATTAGCCCTGTAACACTAACAGTGCTAATAGAACCAGATTAGACCTGTACCTCTAACAGTGCTAACAGAACCAGATTAGCTCTGCAACACTAACAGTGCTAACAGAACCAGATTAGACCTGTAATGCTAACAGTGCTAACAGAACCAGATTAGCTCTGCAACACTAACAGTGCTAACAGAACCAGATTAGACCTGTAATGCTAACAGTGCTAACAGAACCATATTAGACCTGTACCTCAAACAGTGCTAACAGAACCAGATTAGCCCTGTAACGCTAACAGTGCCAGCAGAACCAGATTAGCCATGTAATGCTAACAGTGCTAACAAAACCAGATTAGCCCTGTAATGCTAACAGTACAAACAAAACCAGATTAGCCCTGAAATGCTAACAGTGCAAACAAAAGCAGATTAGCCCTGTAATGCTAACAGTGCTAACAAAACCAGATTAGCCCTGTAACGCTAACAGTGCTAAGAAAACCAGATTAGCCCTGTAATGCTAACAGTGCTAACAAAACCAGATTAGCCCTGTAACGCTAACAGTGCTAACAGAACCAGATTAGCCCTGTAACACTAACAGTGCTAACAGAACCAGATTAGCTCTGCAACAATAACAGTGCTCAGAACCAGATTAGACCTGTAATGCTAACAGTGCTAACAGAACCAGATTAGACCTGTAATGCTAACAGTGGTAACAGAACCAGATTAGCTCTGCAACACTAACAGTGCTCAGAACCAGATTAGACCTGTAATGCTAACAGTGCTAACAGAACCAGATTAGACCTGTAATGCTAACAGTGCTAACAGAACCAGATTAGCTCTGCAACACTAACAGTGCTAACAGAACCAGATTAGCTCTGCAACACTAACAGTGCTAACAGAACCAGATTAGACCTGTACCTCTAACAGTGCTAACAGAACCAGATTAGACCTGTACCTCTAACAGTGCTAACATAACCAGATTAGCCCTATACCTCAAACAGTGCTAACAGAACCAGATTAGCCCTGTAACGCTAACAGTGCCAGCAGAACCATATTAGCCATGTAATGCTAACAGTGCTAACAAAACCAGATTAGCCCTGTAATGCTAACAGTACAAACAAAACCAGATTAGCCCTGAAATGCTAACAGTGCAAACAAAAGCAGATTAGCCCTGTAATGCTAACAGTGCTAACAAAACCAGATTAGCCCTGTAACGCTAACAGTGCTAACAAAACCAGATTAGCCCTGTAATGCTAACAGTGCTAACAAAACCAGATTAGCCCTGTAACGCTAACAGTGCTAACAGAACCAGATTAGCCCTGTAACACTAACAGTGCTAACAGAACCAGATTAGCTCTGCAACACTAACAGTGCTCAGAACCAGATTAGACCTGTAATGCTAACAGTGCTAACAGAACCAGATTAGACCTGTACCTCTAACAGTGCTAACATAACCAGATTAGCCCTATACCTCAAACAGTGCTAACAGAACCAGATTAGCCCTGTAACGCTAGCAGTGCCAGCAGAACCAGATTAGCCATGTAATGCTAACAGTGCTAACAAAACCAGATTAGCCCTGTAATGCTAACAGTACTAACAAAATTAGATTAGCCCTGAAATGCTAACAGTGCAAACAAAAGCAGATTAGCCCTATAATGCTAACAGTGCTAACAAAACCAGATTAGCCCTGTAACGCTAACAGTGCTAACAAAACCAGATTAGCCCTGTAATGCTAACAGTGCTAACAAAACCAGATTAGCCCTGTGACGCGAACAGTGCTAACAAAACCAGATTAGCCCTGTGACGCGAACAGTGCTAACAAAACCAGATTAGCCCTGAAACACTAACAGTGGTACCAGAACCAGATTAGCCTTGTAACACTAACAGTGCTAACAGAACCAGATTAGCCATGTAATGCTAACAATGCTAACAGAACCAGATTAGCCCTGTGATGCGAACAGTGCTAACAAAACCAGATTAGCCCTGAAACGCTAACAGTGGTACCAGAACCAGATTAGCCTTGTAACACTAACAGTGCTAACAGAACCAGATTAGCCATGTAATGCTAACAATGCTAACAGAACCAGATTAGCCCGGTAATGCTAACAGTGCGAACAGAACCAGATTAGACCTGTACCTCTAACAGTGCTAACATAACCAGATTAGCCCTGTACCTCTAACAGTGCTAATAGAACCAGATTAGACCTGTAATGCTAACAGAACCAGATTAGACCTGTAATGCTAACAGAACCAGATTAGGCTTGTAACGTTAACAGTGCTAACAGAACCAAATTAGCCTTGTAACGTTAACAGTGCTAACCGAACCAGATTAGCCATGTAACACTAACAGTGCTAACAGAACCATATTAGCCTTGTAACGTTAACAGTGCTAACAGAACCAAATTAGCCTTGTAATGTTAACAGTGCTAACAGAACCAGATTAGCCTTGTAACACTAACAGTGCTAACAGAACGAGATTAGCCTTGTAACACTAACAGTGCTAACAGAACCAGATTAGCCTTGTAACACTAACAGTGCTAAGAGAACCAGATTAGCCTTTTAACGTTAACAGTGCTAACAGAACCAGATTAGCCCCGCACACTAACAGTGCTAACAGAACCAGATTAACCCTGTAACGCTAACAGTGCTAACAGAACCAGATTAGACCTGTACCTTTAACAGTGCTAACATAACCAGATTAGACCTGTACCTCTAACAGTGCTAATAGAACCAGATTAGCTCTGTACCGCTAACAGTGCTAACAGAACCAGATTAGCCCTGTAATGCTAACAGTGCTAACAGAACCAGATTAGCCTTGTAACGCTAACAGTGCTAACAGAACCAGATTAGCCCTGTAACACTAACACTGCTAACAAAACCAGATTAGCCTTGTAATGTTAACAGTGCTAACAGAACCAGATTAGCCCTGTAATGCTAACAGTGCTAACAGAACCAGATTAGCCTTGTAACGTTAAAACTGCTAACAGAACCAGATTAGGCTTGTAACGTTAACAGTGCTAACAGAACCAGATTAACCCTGTAACGCTAACAGTGATAACAGAACCAGATTAGCCTTGTAACACTAAGAGTGCTAAGAGAACCAGATTAGCTCTGCAACACTAACAGTGCTAACAGAACCAGATTAGCCCTGTAACACTAACAGTGCTAATAGAACCAGATTAGACCTGTACCTCTAACAGTGCTAACAGAACCAGATTAGCTCTGCAACACTAACAGTGCTAACAGAACCAGATTAGACCTGTAATGCTAACAGTGCTAACAGAACCAGATTAGCTCTGCAACACTAACAGTGCTAACAGAACCAGATTAGACCTGTAATGCTAACAGTGCTAACAGAACCATATTAGACCTGTACCTCTAACAGTGCTAACATAACCAGATTAGCCCTATACCTCAAACAGTGCTAACAGAACCAGATTAGCCCAGTAACGCTAACAGTGCCAGCAGAACCAGATTAGCCATGTAATGCTAACAGTGCTAACAAAACCAGATTAGCCCTGTAATGCTAACAGTACAAACAAAACCAGATTAGCCCTGAAATGCTAACAGTGCAAACAAAAGCAGATTAGCCCTGTAATGCTAACAGTGCTAACAAAACCAGATTAGCCCTGTAACGCTAACAGTGCTAACAGAACCAGATTAGCCCTGTAACACTAACAGTGCTAACAGAACCAGATTAGCTCTGCAACAATAACAGTGCTCAGAACCAGATTAGACCTGTAATGCTAACAGTGCTAACAGAACCAGATTAGACCTGTAATGCTAACAGTGCTAACAGAACCAGATTAGCTCTGCAACACTAACAGTGCTCAGAACCAGATTAGACCTGTAATGCTAACAGTGCTAACAGAACCAGATTAGACCTGTAATGCTAACAATGCTAACAGAACCAGATTAGCTCTGCAACACTAACAGTGCTAACAGAACCAGATTAGCTGTGCAACACTAACAGTGCTAAAAGAACAAGATTAGACCTCTACCTCTAACAGTGCTAACAGAACCAGATTAGACCTGTACCTCTAACAGTGCTAACATAACCAGATTATCCCTATACCTCAAACAGTGCTAACAGAACCAGATTAGCCCTGTAATGCTAACAGTGCCAGCAGAACCAGATTAGTCATGTAATGCTAACAGTGCTAACAAAACCAGATTAGCCCTGTAATGCTAACAGTACAAACAAAACCAGATTAGCCCTGAAATGCTAACAGTGCAAACAAAAGCAGATTAGCCCTGTAATGCTAACAGTGCTAACAAAACCAGATTAGCCCTGTAACGCTAACAGTGCTAACAAAACCAGATTAGCCCTGTAATGCTAACAGTGCTAACAAAACCAGATTAGCCCTGTAACGCTAACAGTGCTAACAGAACCAGATTAGCCCTGTAACACTAACAGTGCTAACAGAACCAGATTGGCTCTGCAACACTAACAGTGCTCAGAACCAGATTAGACCTGTAATGCTAACAGTGCTAACAGAACCAGATTAGACCTGTACCTCTAACAGTGCTAACATAACCAGATTAGCCCTATACCTCAAACAGTGCTAACAGAACAAGATTAGCCCTGTAACGCTAGCAGTGCCAGCAGAACCAGATTAGCCATGTAATGCTAACAGTGCTAACAAAACCAGATTAGCCCTGTAATGCTAACAGTACTAACAAAATCAGATTAGCCCTGAAATGCTAACAGTGCAAACAAAAGCAGATTAGCCCTATAATGCTAACAGTGCTAACAAAACCAGATTAGCCCTGTAACGCTAACAGTGCTAACAAAACCAGATTAGCCCTGTAATGCTAACAGTGCTAACAAAACCAGATTAGCCCTGTGACGCGAACAGTGCTAACAAAACCAGATTAGCCCTGTGACGCGAACAGTGCTAACAAAACCAGATTAGCCCTGAAACACTAACAGTGGTACCAGAACCAGATTAGCCTTGTAACACTAACAGTGCTAACAGAACCAGATTAGCCATGTAATGCTAACAATGCTAACAGAACCAGATTAGCCCTGTGATGCGAACAGTGCTAACAAAACCAGATTAGCCCTGAAACGCTAACAGTGGTACCAGAACCAGATTAGCCTTGTAACACTAACAGTGCTAACAGAACCAGATTAGCATAACCAGATTAGCCCTGTACCTCTAACAGTGCTAATAGAACCAGATTAGACCTGTAATGCTAACAGAACCAGATTAGACCTGTAATGCTAACAGAACCAGATTAGGCTTGTAACGTTAACAGTGCTAACAGAACCAAATTAGCCTTGTAACGTAAACAGTGCTAACAGAACCAGATTAGCCATGTAACACTAACAGTGCTAACAGAACCATATTAGCCTTGTAACGTTAACAGTGCTAACAGAACCAAATTAGCCTTGTAATGTTAACAGTGCTAACAGAACCAGATTAGCCTTGTAACACTAACAGTGCTAACAGAACGAGATTAGCCTTGTAACACTAACAGTGCTAACAGAACCAGATTAGCCTTGTAACACTAACAGTGCTAAGAGAACCAGATTAGCCTTTTAACGTTAACAGTGCTAACAGAACCAGATTAGCCCCGCACACTTAACAGTGCTAACATAACCAGATTAATCCTGTAACGCTAACAGTGCTAACAGAACCAGATTAGACCTGTACCTCTAACAGTGCTAACATAACCAGATTAGACCTGTACCTCTAACAGTGCTAACAGAACCAGATTAGCTCTGTACCGCTAACAGTGCTAACAGAACCAGATTAGACCTGTACCTCTAACAGTGCTAACAGAACCAAATTAGCCTTGTAACGTTAACAGTGCTAACAGAACCAGAATAGCCTTGTAACACTAACAGTGCTAACAGAACCAGATTAGCCGTGTAACACTAACAGTGCTAAGAGAACCAGATTAGCCTTTTAACGTTAACAGTGCTAACAGAACCAGATTATCCCCGTAACACTAACAGTGCTAACAGAACCAGATTAGCCTTGTAAGGCTAACAGTGCTAACAGAACCAGATTAGCCTTGTAATGCTAATAGTGCTAACAGAACCAGATTACCCTTGTATTGTTAACAGTGCTAACAGAACCAGAATAACCCTGTCACGCTAACAGTGCTAACAGAACCAGATTAGCTCTGCAACACTAACAGTGCTAACAGAACCAGATTAGCCCTGTAACACTAACAGTGCTAACAGAACCAGATTAGCTCTGCAACACTAACAGTGCTAACAGAACCAGATAAGCCGTGTAACACTAACAGTGCTAAGAGAACCAGATTAGCCTTTTAACGTTAACAGTGCTAACAGAACCAGATTAGCCCCGCACACTAACAGTGCTAACAGAACCAGATTAACCCTGTAACGCTAACAGTGCTAACAGAACCAGATTAGACCTGTTCCTCTAACAGTGCTAATAGAACCAGATTAGCTCTGTAAAGCTAACAGTGCTAACAGAACCAGATTAGCCTTGTAACGCTAACAGTGCTAACAGAACCAGATTAGCCCTGTAACACTAACACTGCTAACAAAACCAGATTAGCCTTGTAATGTTAACAGTGCTAACAGAACCAGATTAGCCCTGTAATGCTAACAGTGCTAACAGAACCAGATTAGCCTTGTAACGTTAAAAGTGCTAACAGAACCAGATTAGGCTTGTAACGTTAACAGTGCTAACAGAACCAGATTAACCCTGTAACGCTAACAGTGCTAACAGAACCAGATTAGCCTTGTAACACTAACAGTGCTAAGAGAACCAGATTAGCTCTGCAACACTAACAGTGCTAACAGAACCAGATTAGCCCTGTAACACTAACAGTGCTAACATAACCAGATTAGCTCTGCAACACTAACAGTGCTAACAGAACCAGATTATCCGTGTAACACTAACAGTGCTAAGAGAACCAGATTAGCCTTTTAACGTTAACAGTGCTAACAGAACCAGATTAGCCCCGCACACTTAACAGTGCTAACAGAACCAGATTAACCCTGTAACGCTAACAGTGCTAACAGAACCAGATTAGACCTGTACCTCTAACAGTGCTAACAGAACCTGATTAGCCCTGTAACACTAACAGTGCTAACAGAACCAGATTAGACCTGTACCTCTAACAGTGCTAACAGAACCAGATTAGACCTGTACCTCTAACAGTGCTAACAGAACCTGATTAGCCCTGTAATGCTAACAGTGCTAACAGAACCAGATTAGCCTTGTAACGTTAACAGTGCTAACAGAACCAGATTAACCCTGTAACGCTAACAGTGCGAACAGAACCAGATTAGCCTTGTAACGCTAACAGTGCTAACAGAACCAGATTAGCCTTGTAAGGCTAACAGTGCTAACAGAACCAGATTAGCCTTGTAATGCTAATAGTGCTAACAGAACCAGATTACCCTTGTATTGTTAACAGTGCTAACAGAACCAGAATAACCCTGTCACGCTAACAGTGCTAACAGAACCAGATTAGCTCTGCAACACTAACAGTGCTAACAGAACCAGATTAGCCCTGTAACACTAATAGTGCTAACAGAACCAGATTAGCTCTGCAACACTAACAGTGCTAACAGAACCAGATAAGCCGTGTAACACTAACTGTGCTAAGAGAACCAGATTAGCCTTTTAACGTTAACAGTGCTAACAGAACCAGATTAGCCCCGCACACTAACAGTGCTAACAGAACCAGATTAACCCTGTAACGCTAACAGTGCTAACAGAACCAGATTAGACCTGTACCTTTAACAGTGCTAACATAACCAGATTAGACCTGTACCTCTAACAGTGCTAATAGAACCAGATTAGCTCTGTAAAGCTAACAGTGCTAACAGAACCAGATTAGCCTTGTAACGCTAACAGTGCTAACAGAACCAGATTAGCCTTGTAACGTTAAAAGTGCTAACAGAACCAGATTAGGCTTGTAACGTTAACAGTGCTAACAGAACCAGATTAACCCTGTAACGCTAACAGTGCTAACAGAACCAGATTAGCCTTGTAACACTAACAGTGCTAAGAGAACCAGATTAGCTCTGCAACACTAACAGTGCTAACAGAACCAGATTAGCCCTGTAACACTAACAGTGCTAACATAACCAGATTAGCTCTGCAACACTAACAGTGCTAACAGAACCAGATTATCCGTGTAACACTAACAGTGCTAAGAGAACCAGATTAGCCTTTTAACGTTAACAGTGCTAACAGAACCAGATTAGCCCCGCACACTTAACAGTGCTAACAGAACCAGATTAACCCTGTAACGCTAACAGTGCTAACAGAACCAGATTAGACCTGTACCTCTAACAGTGCTAACAGAACCTGATTAGCCCTGTAACACTAACAGTGCTAACAGAACCAGATTAGACCTGTACCTCTAACAGTGCTAACAGAACCAGATTAGACCTGTACCTCTAACAGTGCTAACAGAACCTGATTAGCCCTGTAATGCTAACAGTGCTAACAGAACCAGATTAGCCTTGTAACGTTAACAGTGCTAACAGAACCAGATTAACCCTGTAACGCTAACAGTGCGAACAGAACCAGATTAGCCTTGTAACGCTAACAGTGCTAACAGAACCAGATTAGCCTTGTAAGGCTAACAGTGCTAACAGAACCAGATTAGCCTTGTAATGCTAATAGTGCTAACAGAACCAGATTACCCTTGTATTGTTAACAGTGCTAACAGAACCAGAATAACCCTGTCACGCTAACAGTGCTAACAGAACCAGATTAGCTCTGCAACACTAACAGTGCTAACAGAACCAGATTAGCCCTGTAACACTAATAGTGCTAACAGAACCAGATTAGCTCTGCAACACTAACAGTGCTAACAGAACCAGATAAGCCGTGTAACACTAACTGTGCTAAGAGAACCAGATTAGCCTTTTAACGTTAACAGTGCTAACAGAACCAGATTAGCCCCGCACACTAACAGTGCTAACAGAACCAGATTAACCCTGTAACGCTAACAGTGCTAACAGAACCAGATTAGACCTGTACCTTTAACAGTGCTAACATAACCAGATTAGACCTGTACCTCTAACAGTGCTAATAGAACCAGATTAGCTCTGTAAAGCTAACAGTGCTAACAGAACCAGATTAGCCTTGTAACGCTAACAGTGCTAACAGAACCAGATTAGCCCTGTAACACTAACACTGCTAACAAAACCAGATTAGCCTTGTAATGTTAACAGTGCTAACAGAACCAGATTAGCCCTGTAATGCTAACAGTGCTAACAGAACCAGATTAGCCTTGTAACGTTAAAATTGCTAACAGAACCAGATTAGGCTTGTAACGTTAACAGTGCTAACAGAACCAGATTAACCCTGTAACGCTAACAGTGCTAACAGAACCAGATTAGCCTTGTAACACTAACAGTGCTAAGAGAACCAGATTAGCTCTGCAACACTAACAGTGCTAACAAAACCAGATTAGCCCTGTAACACTAACAGTGCTAACATAACCAGAATAGCTCTGCAACACTAACAGTGCTAACAGAACCAGATTATCCGTGTAACACTAACAGTGCTAAGAGAACCAGATTAGCCTTTTAACGTTAACAGTGCTAACAGAACCAGATTAGCCCCTCACACTTAACAGTGCTAACAGAACCAGATTAACCCTGTAACGCTAACAGTGCTAACAGAACCAGATTAGACCTGTACCTCTAACAGTGCTAACAGAACCTGATTAGCCCTGTAACACTAACAGTGCTAACAGAACCATATTAGCCCTGTAACACTAACAGTGCTAAGAGAACCAGATTAGCCTTTTAACGTTAACAGTGCTAACAGAACCAGATTAGCCCCGCACACTAACAGTGCTAACAGAACCAGATTAACCCTGTAACGCTAACAGTGCTAACAGAACCAGATTAGACCTGTACCTTTAACAGTGCTAACATAACCAGATTAGACCTGTACCTCTAACAGTGCTAATAGAACCAGATTAGCTCTGTAAAGCTAACAGTGCTAACAGAACCAGATTAGCCTTGTAACGCTAACAGTGCTAACAGAACCAGATTAGCCCTGTAACACTAACACTGCTAACAAAACCAGATTAGCCTTGTAATGTTAACAGTGCTAACAGAACCAGATTAGCCCTGTAATGCTAACAGTGCTAACAGAACCAGATTAGCCTTGTAACGTTAAAAGTGCTAACAGAACCAGATTAGGCTTGTAACGTTAACAGTGCTAACAGAACCAGATTAACCCTGTAACGCTAACAGTGCTAAGAGAACCAGATTAGCCTTGTAACACTAACAGTGCTAAGAGAACCAGATTAGCTCTGCAACACTAACAGTGCTAACAGAACCAGATTAGCCCTGTAACACTAACAGTGCTAACAGAACCAGATTATCCGTGTAACACTAACAGTGCTAAGAGAACCAGATTAGCCTTTTAACGTTAACAGTGCTAACAGAACCAGATTAGCCCCGCACACTTAACAGTGCTAACAGAACCAGATTAACCCTGTAACGCTAACAGTGCTAACATAACCAGATTAGCCCTGTAATGCTAACAGTGCTAACAGAACCAGATTAGCCTTGTAACGCGAACAGTGCTAACAGAACCAGATTAGCCTTGTAACGTTAACAGTGCTAACAGAACCAGATTAACCCTGTAACGCTAACAGTGCGAACAGAACCAGATTAGCCTTGTAACACTAACAGTGCTAACAGAACCAGATTAGCTCTGCAACACTAACAGTGCTAACAGAACCATATTAGCCCTGTAACACTAACAGTGCTAACAGTGCTAACAGAACCAGATTAGCCTTGTAACGCTAACAGTGCTAACAGAACCAGATTAGCCTTGTAACGTTAACAGTGCTAACAGAACCAGATTAACCCTGTAACGCTAACAGTGCGAACAGAACCAGATTAGCCTTGTAACACTAACAGTGCTAAAAGAACCAGATTAGCTCCGCAACACTAACAGTGCTAACATAACCAGATTATCCCTATACCTCAAACAGTGCTAACAGAACCAGATTAGACCTGTACCTCTAACAGTGCTAACATAACCAGATTAGCCCTATATCTCAAACAGTGCTAACAGAACCAGATTAGCCCTGTAACGCTAACAGTGCCAGCAGAACCAGATTAGCCATGTAATGCTAACAGTGCTAACAAAACCAGATTAGCACTGTAATGCTAACAGTGCTAACAAAACCAGATTAGCCCTGTGACACGAACAGTGCTAACAAAACCTGATTAGCCCTGTAATGCAAACAATGCTAACAAAACCAGATTAGCCCTGTAATGCTAACAGTGCAAACAAAAGCAGATTAGCCCTATAATGCTAACAGTGCTAACAAAACCAGATTAGCCCTGTAACGCTAACAGTGCTAACAAAACCAGATTAGCACTGTAATGCTAACAGTGCTAACAAAACCAGATTAGCCCTGTGACACGAACAGTGCTAACAAAACCTGATTAGCCCTGTAATGCAAACAATGCTAACAAAACAGATTAGCCCTGAAACGCTAACAGTGGTACCAGAACCAGATTAGCCATGTAATGCTAACAATGCTAACAGAACCAGATTAGCCCTGTGACGCGAACAGTGCTAACAAAACCAGATTAGCCCTGTGACGCAAACAATGCTAACAAAACCAGATTAGCCCTGAAACGCTAACAGTGGTACCAGAACCAGATTAGACCTGTACCTCTAACAGTGCTAATAGAATCAGATTAGAACTGTAATGCTAACAGAAACTGAGTAGACCTGTAATGCTAACAGAACCAGATTAGACCTGTACCTCTAAAAGTGGTAACAGAACCAGATTAGCCTTGTAACGTTAACAGTGCTAACAGAACCAAATTAGCCTTGTAACGTTAACAGTACTAACAGAACCAGATTAGCCATGTAACACTAACAGTGCTAACAGAACCAGATTAGCCTTGTAACACTAACAGTGCTAACAGAACCAGATTAGCCCTGAAATGCTAACAGTGCAAACAAAAGCAGATTAGCCCTGTAACGCTAACAGTGCTAACAAAACCAGATTAGCCTTGTAATGCTAACAGTGCTAACAAAACCAGATTAGCCCTGTAACGCTAACAGTGCTAACAAAAGCAGATTAGCCCTGTGACGCGAACAGTGCTAACAAAACCAGATTAGCCCTGTGACGCAAACAATGCTAACAAAACAGATTAGCCCTGAACCTCTTACAGTGCTAATAGAACCAGATTAGACCTGTAATGCTAACAGAACCAGATTAGCCTTGGAAAGTTAACAGTGCTAACAGAACCAAATTAGCCTTGTAACGTTAACAGTGCTAACAGAACCAGATTAGCCTTGTAACACTAACAGTGCTAACAGAACCAGATTAGCCTTGCAACGTTAACAGTGCTAACAGAACCAAATTAGGCTTGTAACGTTAACAGTGCTAACAGAACCAGATTAGCCTTGTAACACTAACATTGCTAACAGAACCAGATTAGCCTTGTAACACTAGCAGTGCTAACAGAACCAGGTTAGCCTTGTAACACTAACAGTGCTAACAGAACCAGATTAGCCGTGTAACACTAACAGTGCTAAGAGAACCAGATTAGCCTTTTAACGTTAACAGTGCTAACAGAACCAGATTAGCCCCGCACACTAACAGTGCTAACAGAACCAGATTAACCCTGTAACGCTAACAGTGCTAACAGAACCAGATTAGACCTGTACCTCTAACAGTGCTAATAGAACCAGATTAGCTCTGTACCGCTAACAGTGCTAACAGAACCAGATTAGCCTTGTAACGCTAACAGTGCTAACAGAACCAGATTAGCCCTGTAACACTAACACTGCTAACAAAAGCAGATTAGCCTTGTAATGTTAACAGTGCTAACAGAACCAGATTAGCCTTGTAATGCTAATAGTGCTAACAGAA
Organism: Synaphobranchus kaupii; assembly: GCA_029718625.1. NCBI lineage: Eukaryota > Metazoa > Chordata > Actinopteri > Anguilliformes > Synaphobranchidae > Synaphobranchus > Synaphobranchus kaupii. The sequence goes on from JAINUF010000026.1 coordinate 1,116,700, forward strand.
CCAGATTACCCTTGTATCGTTAACAGTGCTAACAGAACCAGATTAGCTCTGCAACACTAACAGTGCTAACAGAACCAGATTAGCCCTGTAACACTAACAGTGCTAACAGAACCAGATTAGCTCTGCAACACTAACAGTGCTAACAGAACCAGATAAGCCGTGTAACACTAACAGTGCTAACAGAACCAGATTAGCCTTGTAATGCTAATAGTGCTAACAGAACCAGATTACCCTTGTAACGCTAACAGTGCTAACAGAACCAGATTAGCTCTGCAACACTAACAGTGCTAACAGAACCAGATTAGCCCTGTAACACTAACAGTGCTAACAGAACCAGATTAGCTCTGCAACACTAACAGTGCTAACAGAACCAGATAAGCCGTGTAACACTAACAGTGCTAAGAGAACCAGATTAGCCTTTTAACGTTAACAGTGCTAACAGAACCAGATTAGCCCTTTAAAACGTTAACAGTGCTAACAGAACCAGATTAGCCCCGCACACTAACAGTGCTAACAGCACCAGATTAACCCTGTAACGCTAACAGTGCTAACAGAACCAGATTAGACCTGTACCTCTAACAGTGCTAATAGAACCAGATTAGCTCTGTACCGCTAACAGTGCTAACAGAACCAGATTAGCCTTGTAACGCTAACAGTGCTAACAGAACCAGATTAGCCCTGTAACACTAACACTGCTAACAAAAGCAGATTAGCCTTGTAATGTTAACAGTGCTAACAGAACCAGATTAGCCTTGTAATGCTAATAGTGCTAACAGAACCAGATTACCCTTGTATCGTTAACAGTGCTAACAGAACCAGAATAACCCTGTAACGCTAACAGTGCTAACAGAACCAGATTAGCTCTGCAACACTAACAGTGCTAACAGAACCAGATTAGCCCTGTAACACTAACAGTGCTAACAGAACCAGATTAGCTCTGCAACACTAACAGTGCTAACAGAACCAGATAAGCCGTGTAACACTAACAGTGCTAAGAGAACCAGATTAGCCTTTTAACGTTAACAGTGCTAACAGAACCAGATTAGCCCTTTAAACGTTAACAGTGCTAACAGAACCAGATTAGCCCCGCACACTAACAGTGCTAACAGAACCATATTAACCCTGTAACGCTAACAGTGCTAACAGAACCAGATTAGACCTGTACCTCTAACAGTGCTAACATAACCAGATTAGACCTGTACCTCAAACAGTGCTAACAGAACCAGATTAGCCTTGTAACGTTAACAGTGCTAACAGAACCAAATTAGCCTTGTAACGTTAACAGTGCTAACAGAACCAGATTAGCCCTGTAACACTAACAGTGCTAAAAGAACCAGATTAGCCTTGTAACGCTAACAGTGCTAACAGAACCTGATTAGCCCTGTAACACTAACAGTGCTAACAGAACCAGATTAGCCTTGTAACGTTAACAGTGCTAACAGAACCAGATTAACCCTGTAACGCTAACAGTGCGAACAGAACCAGATTAGCCTTGTAACACTAACAGTGCTAACAGAACCAGATTAGCTCTGCAACACTAACAGTGCTAACAGAACCATATTACCCCTGTAACACTAACAGTGCTAACATAACCAGATTAGACCTGTACCTCTAACAGTGCTAACATAACCAGATTAGCCCTATACCTCAAACAGTGCTAACAGAACCAGATTAGCCCTCTAACGCTAACAGTGCCAGCAGAACCAGATTAGCCATGTAATGCTAACAGTGCTAACAAAACCAGATTAGCCCTGTAATGCTAACAGTGCAAACAAAAGCAGATTAGCCCTATAATGCTAACAGTGCTAACAAAACCAGATTAGCCCTGTAACGCTAACAGTGCTAACAAAACCAGATTAGCACTGTAATGCTAACAGTGCTAACAAAACCAGATTAGCACTGTAATGCTAACAGTGCTAACAAAACCAGATTAGCCCTGTGACACGAACAGTGCTAACAAAACCTGATTAGCCCTGTAATGCAAACAATGCTAACAAAACAGATTAGCCCTGAAACGCTAACAGTGGTACCAGAACCAGATTAGCCATGTAATGCTAACAATGCTAACAGAACCAGATTAGCCCTGTGACGCGAACAGTGCTAACAAAACCAGATTAGCCCTGTGACGCAAACAATGCTAACAAAACCAGATTAGCCCTGAAACGCTAACAGTGGTACCAGAACCAGATTAGACCTGTACCTCTAACAGTGCTAATAGAATCAGATTAGAACTGTAATGCTAACAGAAACTGAGTAGACCTGTAATGCTAACAGAACCAGATTAGACCTGTACCTCTAAAAGTGGTAACAGAACCAGATTAGCCTTGTAACGTTAACAGTGCTAACAGAACCAAATTAGCCTTGTAACGTTAACAGTACTAACAGAACCAGATTAGCCATGTAACACTAACAGTGCTAACAGAACCAGATTAGCCTTGTAACACTAACAGTGCTAACAGAACCAGATTAGCCCTGAAATGCTAACAGTGCAAACAAAAGCAGATTAGCCCTGTAACGCTAACAGTGCTAACAAAACCAGATTAGCCTTGTAATGCTAACAGTGCTAACAAAACCAGATTAGCCCTGTAACGCTAACAGTGCTAACAAAAGCAGATTAGCCCTGTGACGCGAACAGTGCTAACAAAACCAGATTAGCCCTGTGACGCAAACAATGCTAACAAAACAGATTAGCCCTGAACCTCTTACAGTGCTAATAGAACCAGATTAGACCTGTAATGCTAACAGAACCAGATTAGCCTTGGAAAGTTAACAGTGCTAACAGAACCAAATTAGCCTTGTAACGTTAACAGTGCTAACAGAACCAGATTAGCCTTGTAACACTAACAGTGCTAACAGAACCAGATTAGCCTTGCAACGTTAACAGTGCTAACAGAACCAAATTAGGCTTGTAACGTTAACAGTGCTAACAGAACCAGATTAGCCTTGTAACACTAACATTGCTAACAGAACCAGATTAGCCTTGTAACACTAGCAGTGCTAACAGAACCAGGTTAGCCTTGTAACACTAACAGTGCTAACAGAACCAGATTAGCCGTGTAACACTAACAGTGCTAAGAGAACCAGATTAGCCTTTTAACGTTAACAGTGCTAACAGAACCAGATTAGCCCCGCACACTAACAGTGCTAACAGAACCAGATTAACCCTGTAACGCTAACAGTGCTAACAGAACCAGATTAGACCTGTACCTCTAACAGTGCTAATAGAACCAGATTAGCTCTGTACCGCTAACAGTGCTAACAGAACCAGATTAGCCTTGTAACGCTAACAGTGCTAACAGAACCAGATTAGCCCTGTAACACTAACACTGCTAACAAAAGCAGATTAGCCTTGTAATGTTAACAGTGCTAACAGAACCAGATTAGCCTTGTAATGCTAATAGTGCTAACAGAACCAGATTACCCTTGTATCGTTAACAGTGCTAACAGAACCAGATTAGCTCTGCAACACTAACAGTGCTAACAGAACCAGATTAGCCCTGTAACACTAACAGTGCTAACAGAACCAGATTAGCTCTGCAACACTAACAGTGCTAACAGAACCAGATAAGCCGTGTAACACTAACAGTGCTAACAGAACCAGATTAGCCTTGTAATGCTAATAGTGCTAACAGAACCAGATTACCCTTGTAACGCTAACAGTGCTAACAGAACCAGATTAGCTCTGCAACACTAACAGTGCTAACAGAACCAGATTAGCCCTGTAACACTAACAGTGCTAACAGAACCAGATTAGCTCTGCAACACTAACAGTGCTAACAGAACCAGATAAGCCGTGTAACACTAACAGTGCTAAGAGAACCAGATTAGCCTTTTAACGTTAACAGTGCTAACAGAACCAGATTAGCCCTTTAAACGTTAACAGTGCTAACAGAACCAGATTAGCCCCGCACACTAACAGTGCTAACAGCACCAGATTAACCCTGTAACGCTAACAGTGCTAACAGAACCAGATTAGACCTGTACCTCTAACAGTGCTAATAGAACCAGATTAGCTCTGTACCGCTAACAGTGCTAACAGAACCAGATTAGCCTTGTAACGCTAACAGTGCTAACAGAACCAGATTAGCCCTGTAACACTAACACTGCTAACAAAAGCAGATTAGCCTTGTAATGTTAACAGTGCTAACAGAACCAGATTAGCCTTGTAATGCTAATAGTGCTAACAGAACCAGATTACCCTTGTATCGTTAACAGTGCTAACAGAACCAGAATAACCCTGTAACGCTAACAGTGCTAACAGAACCAGATTAGCTCTGCAACACTAACAGTGCTAACAGAACCAGATTAGCCCTGTAACACTAACAGTGCTAACAGAACCAGATTAGCTCTGCAACACTAACAGTGCTAACAGAACCAGATAAGCCGTGTAACACTAACAGTGCTAAGAGAACCAGATTAGCCTTTTAACGTTAACAGTGCTAACAGAACCAGATTAGCCCTTTAAACGTTAACAGTGCTAACAGAACCAGATTAGCCCCGCACACTAACAGTGCTAACAGAACCATATTAACCCTGTAACGCTAACAGTGCTAACAGAACCAGATTAGACCTGTACCTCTAACAGTGCTAACATAACCAGATTAGACCTGTACCTCAAACAGTGCTAACAGAACCAGATTAGCCTTGTAACGTTAACAGTGCTAACAGAACCAAATTAGCCTTGTAACGTTAACAGTGCTAACAGAACCAGATTAGCCCTGTAACACTAACAGTGCTAAAAGAACCAGATTAGCCTTGTAACGCTAACAGTGCTAACAGAACCTGATTAGCCCTGTAACACTAACAGTGCTAACAGAACCAGATTAGCCTTGTAACGTTAACAGTGCTAACAGAACCAGATTAACCCTGTAACGCTAACAGTGCGAACAGAACCAGATTAGCCTTGTAACACTAACAGTGCTAACAGAACCAGATTAGCTCTGCAACACTAACAGTGCTAACAGAACCATATTACCCCTGTAACACTAACAGTGCTAACATAACCAGATTAGACCTGTACCTCTAACAGTGCTAACATAACCAGATTAGCCCTATACCTCAAACAGTGCTAACAGAACCAGATTAGCCCTCTAACGCTAACAGTGCCAGCAGAACCAGATTAGCCATGTAATGCTAACAGTGCTAACAAAACCAGATTAGCCCTGTAATGCTAACAGTGCAAACAAAAGCAGATTAGCCCTATAATGCTAACAGTGCTAACAAAACCAGATTAGCCCTGTAACGCTAACAGTGCTAACAAAACCAGATTAGCACTGTAATGCTAACAGTGCTAACAAAACCAGATTAGCACTGTAATGCTAACAGTGCTAACAAAACCAGATTAGCCCTGTAATGCAAACAATGCTAACAAAACAGATTAGCCCTGAAACGCTAACAGTGGTACCAGAACCAGATTAGCCTTGTAACACTAACAGTGCTAACAGAACCAGATTATCCGTGTAATGCTAACAATGCTAACAGAAACAGATTAGCCCTGTGACGCGAACAGTGCTAACAAAACCAGATTAGCCCTGTGACGCAAACAATGCTAACAAAACCAGATTAGCCCTGAAACGCTAACAGTGGTACCAGAACCAGATTAGCCTTGTAACACTAACAGTGCTAACAGAACCAGATTAGCCATGTAATGCTAACAATGCTAACAGAACCAGATTAGCCCTGAAATGCTAACAGTGCTAACATAACCAGATTAGCCCTGTACCTCTAACAGTGCTAATAGAATCAGATTAGACCTGTAATGCTAACAGAAACTGATTAGACCTGTAATGCTAACAGAACCACATTAGACCTGTACCTCTAACAGTGGTAACAGAACCAGATTAGCCTTGTAACGTTAACAGTGCTAACAGAACCAAATTAGCCTTGTAACGTTAACAGTACTAACAGAACCAGATTAGCCATGTAACACTAACAGTGCTAACAGAACCAGATTAGCCCTGAAATGCTAACAGTGCAAACAAAAGCAGATTAGCCCTGTAACGCTAACAGTGCTAACAAAACCAGATTAGCCTTGTAATGCTAACAGTGCTAACAAAACCAGATTAGCCCTGTAACGCTAACAGTGCTAACAAAACCAGATTAGCCCTGTAATGCTAACAGTGCTAACAAAACCAGATTAGCCCTGTGACGCGAACAGTGCTAACAAAACCAGATTAGCCCTGTGACGCAAACAATGCTAACAAAACAGATTAGCCCTGAACCTCTTACAGTGCTAATAGAACCAGATTAGACCTGTAATGCTAACAGAACCAGATTAGCCTTGTAACGTTAACAGTGCTAACAGAACCAAATTAGCCTTGTAACGTTAACAGTGCTAACAGAACCAGATTAGCCTTGTAACACTAACAGTGCTAACAGAACCAGATTAGCCTTGCAACGTTAACAGTGCTAACAGAACCAAATTAGGCTTGTAACGTTAACAGTGCTAACAGAACCAGATTAGCCTTGTAACACTAACAGTGCTAACAGAACCAGATTAGCCTTGTAACACTAACAGTGCTAACAGAACCAGGTTAGCCTTGTAACACTAACAGTGCTAACACAACCAGATTAGCCGTGTAACACTAACAGTGCTAAGAGAACCAGATTAGCCTTTTTACGTTAACAGTGCTAACAGAACCAGATTAGCCCCGCACACAAACAGTGCTAACAGAACCAGATTAACCCTGTAACGCTAACAGTGCTAACAGAACCAGATTAGACCTGTACCTCTAACAGTGCTAATAGAACCAGATTAGCTCTGTACCGCTAACAGTGCTAACAGAACCAGATTAGCCTTGTAACGTTAACAGTGCTAACAGAACCAGATTAGCCTTGTAATGCTAATAGTGCTAACAGAACCAGATTACCCTTATATCGTTAACAGTGCTAACAGAACCAGAATAACCCTGTAACGCTAACAGTGCTAACAGAACCAGATTAGCTCTGCAACACTAACAGTGCTAACAGAACCAGATTAGCTCTGCAACACTAACAGTGCTAACAGAACCAGATAAGCCGTGTAACACTAACAGTGCTAAGAGAACCAGATTAGCCTTTTAACGTTAACAGTGCTAACAGAACCAGATTAGCCCCGCACACTAACAGTGCTAACAGAACCAGATTAACCCTGTAACGCTAACAGTGCTAACAGAACCAGATTAGACCTGTACCTCTAACAGTGCTAACATAACCAGATTAGACCTGTACCTCTAACAGTGCTAATAGAACCAGATTAGCTCTGTACCGCTAACAGTGCTAACAGAACCAGATTAGACCTGTACCTCTAACAGTGCTAACAGAACCAGATTAGCCCCGCACACTAACAGTGCTAACAGAACCAGATTAACCCTGTAACGCTAACAGTGCTAACAGAACCAGATTAGACCTGTACCTCGAACAGTGCTAACATAACCAGATTAGACCTGTACCTCTAACAGTGCTAATAGAACCAGATTAGCTCTGTACCGCTAACAGTGCTAACAGAACCAGATTAGACCTGTACCTCTAACAGTGCTAACAGAACCAGATTAGCCTTGTAACGTTAACAGTGCTAACAGAACCAAATTAGCCTTGTAACGTTAACAGTGCTAACAGAACCAGAATAGCATTGTAACACTAACAGTGCTAACAGAACCAGATTAGCCATGTAACACTAACAGTGCTAAGAGAACCAGATTAGCCTTTTAATGTTAACAGTGCTAACAGAACCAGATTAGCCCCGTAACACTAACAGTGCTAACAGAACCAGATTAGCCTTGTAAGGCTAACAGTGCTAACAGAACCAGATTAGCCTTGTAACGTTAACAGTGCTAACAGAACCAGATTAGCCTTGTAATGCTAATAGTGCTAACAGAACCAGATTACCCTTGTATCGTTAACAGTGCTAACAGAACCAGAATAACCCTGTAATGCTAACAGTGCTAACAAAACCAGATTAGTCTTGTAACGCTAACAGTGCTAAAAGAACCAGATTAGCCTTGTAACGCTAACAGTGCTAACAGAACCAGATTAGCCCTGTAACACTAACAGTGCTAAAAGAACCAGATTAGCCTTGTAACGTTAACAGTGCTAACAGAACCAGATTAGCCTTGTAATGCTAATAGTGCTAACAGAACCAGATTACCCTTGTATCGTTAACAGTGCTAACAGAACCAGAATAACCCTGTAATGATAACAGTGCTAACAGAACCAGATTAGTCTTGTAACGCTAACAGTGCTAACAAAACCAGATTAGCCCTGTAACGCTAACAGTGCTAACAAAACCAGATTAGCACTGTAATGCTAACAGTGCTAACAAAACCAGATTAGCCCTGTGACACGAACAGTGCTAACAAAACCTGATTAGCCCTGTAATGCAAACAATGCTAACAAAACAGATTAGCCCTGAAATGCTAACAGTGGTACCAGAACCAGATTAGCCTTGTAACACTAACAGTGCTAACAGAACCAGATTATCCATGTAATGCTAACAATGCTAACAGAACCAGATTAGCCCTGTGACGCGAACAGTGCTAACAAAACCAGATTAGCCCTGTGACGCAAACAATGCTAACAAAACCAGATTAGCCCTGAAACGCTAACAGTGGTACCAGAACCAGATTAGCCTTGTAACACTAACAGTGCTAACAGAACCAGATTAGCCATGTAATGCTAACAATGCTAACAGAACCAGATTAGCCCTGAAATGCTAACAGTGCTAAGAGAACCAGATTAGCCTTTTTACGTTAACAGTGCTAACAGAACCAGATTAGCCCCGCACACAAACAGTGCTAACAGAACCAGATTAACCCTGTAACGCTAACAGTGCTAACAGAACCAGATTAGACCTGTACCTCTAACAGTGCTAATAGAACCAGATTAGCTCTGTACCGCTAACAGTGCTAACAGAACCAGATTAGCCTTGTAACGTTAACAGTGCTAACAGAACCAGATTAGCCTTGTAATGCTAATAGTGCTAACAGAACCAGATTACCCTTATATCGTTAACAGTGCTAACAGAACCAGAATAACCCTGTAACGCTAACAGTGCTAACAGAACCAGATTAGCTCTGCAACACTAACAGTGCTAACAGAACCAGATTAGCTCTGCAACACTAACAGTGCTAACAGAACCAGATAAGCCGTGTAACACTAACAGTGCTAAGAGAACCAGATTAGCCTTTTAACGTTAACAGTGCTAACAGAACCAGATTAGCCCCGCACACTAACAGTGCTAACAGAACCAGATTAACCCTGTAACGCTAACAGTGCTAACAGAACCAGATTAGACCTGTACCTCTAACAGTGCTAACATAACCAGATTAGACCTGTACCTCTAACAGTGCTAATAGAACCAGATTAGCTCTGTACCGCTAACAGTGCTAACAGAACCAGATTAGACCTGTACCTCTAACAGTGCTAACAGAACCAGATTAGCCCCGCACACTAACAGTGCTAACAGAACCAGATTAACCCTGTAACGCTAACAGTGCTAACAGAACCAGATTAGACCTGTACCTCGAACAGTGCTAACATAACCAGATTAGACCTGTACCTCTAACAGTGCTAATAGAACCAGATTAGCTCTGTACCGCTAACAGTGCTAACAGAACCAGATTAGACCTGTACCTCTAACAGTGCTAACAGAACCAGATTAGCCTTGTAACGTTAACAGTGCTAACAGAACCAAATTAGCCTTGTAACGTTAACAGTGCTAACAGAACCAGAATAGCATTGTAACACTAACAGTGCTAACAGAACCAGATTAGCCATGTAACACTAACAGTGCTAAGAGAACCAGATTAGCCTTTTAATGTTAACAGTGCTAACAGAACCAGATTAGCCCCGTAACACTAACAGTGCTAACAGAACCAGATTAGCCTTGTAAGGCTAACAGTGCTAACAGAACCAGATTAGCCTTGTAACGTTAACAGTGCTAACAGAACCAGATTAGCCTTGTAATGCTAATAGTGCTAACAGAACCAGATTACCCTTGTATCGTTAACAGTGCTAACAGAACCAGAATAACCCTGTAATGCTAACAGTGCTAACAAAACCAGATTAGTCTTGTAACGCTAACAGTGCTAAAAGAACCAGATTAGCCTTGTAACGCTAACAGTGCTAACAGAACCAGATTAGCCCTGTAACACTAACAGTGCTAAAAGAACCAGATTAGCCTTGTAACGTTAACAGTGCTAACAGAACCAGATTAGCCTTGTAATGCTAATAGTGCTAACAGAACCAGATTACCCTTGTATCGTTAACAGTGCTAACAGAACCAGAATAACCCTGTAATGATAACAGTGCTAACAGAACCAGATTAGTCTTGTAACGCTAACAGTGCTAACAAAACCAGATTAGCCCTGTAACGCTAACAGTGCTAACAAAACCAGATTAGCACTGTAATGCTAACAGTGCTAACAAAACCAGATTAGCCCTGTGACACGAACAGTGCTAACAAAACCTGATTAGCCCTGTAATGCAAACAATGCTAACAAAACAGATTAGCCCTGAAATGCTAACAGTGGTACCAGAACCAGATTAGCCTTGTAACACTAACAGTGCTAACAGAACCAGATTATCCATGTAATGCTAACAATGCTAACAGAACCAGATTAGCCCTGTGACGCGAACAGTGCTAACAAAACCAGATTAGCCCTGTGACGCAAACAATGCTAACAAAACCAGATTAGCCCTGAAACGCTAACAGTGGTACCAGAACCAGATTAGCCTTGTAACACTAACAGTGCTAACAGAACCAGATTAGCCATGTAATGCTAACAATGCTAACAGAACCAGATTAGCCCTGAAATGCTAACAGTGCTAACAGAACCAGATTAGACCTGTACCTCTAACAGTGCTAACATAACCAGATTAGCCCTGTACCTCTAACAGTGCTAATAGAATCAGATTAGACCTGTAATGCTAACAGAAACTGATTAGACCTGTAATGCTAACAGAACCAGATTAGACCTGTACCTCTAACAGTGGTAACAGAACCAGATTAGCCTTGTAACGTCAACAGTGCTAACAGAACCAAATTAGCCTTGTAACGTTAACAGTACTAACAGAACCAGATTAGCCATGTAACACTAACAGTGCTAACAGAACCAGATTAGCCTTGTTACACTAACAGTGCTAACAAAACCAGATTAGCCCTGTAACGCTAACAGTGCTAACAAAACCAGATTAGCCCTGTAATGCTAACAGTGCTAACAAAACCAGATTAGCCCTGTGACGCGAACAGTGCTAACAAAACCAGATTAGCCCTGTGACGCAAACAATGCTAACAAAACAGATTAGCCCTGAACCTCTTACAGTGCTAATAGAACCATATTAGACCTGTAATGCTAACAGAACCAGATTAGCCTTGTAACGTTAACAGTGCTAACAGAACCAAATTAGCCTTGTAACGTTAACAGTGCTAACAGAACCAGATTAGCCTTGTAACACTAACAGTGCTAACAGAACCAGATTAGCCTTGTAACGTTAACAGTGCTAACAGAACCAAATTAGGCTTGTAACGTTAACAGTGCTAACAGAACCAGATTAGCCTTGTAACACTAACAGTGCTAACAGAACCAGATTAGCCTTGTAACACTAACAGTGCTAACAGAACCAGGTTAGCCTTGTAACACTAACAGTGCTAACAGAACCAGATTAGCCGTGTAACACTAACAGTGCTAAGAGAACCAGATTAGCCTTTTAACGTTAACAGTGCTAACAGAACCAGATTATCCCCGCACACTAACAGTGCTAACAGAACCAGATTAACCCTGTAACGCTAACAGTGCTAACAGAACCAGATTAGACCTGTACCTCTAGCAGTGCTAACATAACCAGATTAGACCTGTACCTCTAACAGTGCTAATAGAACCAGATTAGACCTGTAATGCTAACAGAACCCGATTAGACCTGTACCTCTAACAGTGGTAACAAAACCAAATTAGCCTTGTAACGTTAACAGTGCTAACAGAACCAGATTAGCCTTGTAACGTTAACAGTGCTAACAGAACCAGATTAGCCTTGTAACACTAACAGTGCTAACAGAACCAGATTAGCCTTGTAACACTAACAGTGCTAACAGAACCAGATTAGCCCTGTAATGCTAACAATGCTAACAGACCAGATTAGCCCTGTAATGCTAACAGTGCTAACAGAACCAGATTAGACCTGTACGTCTAACAGTGCAAACATAACCAGATTAGACCTGTACCTCTAACAGTGCTAACAGAACCAGATTAGCCCTGTAACACTAACAGGGGTACCAGAACCAGATTAGCCTTGTAACACTAACAGTGCTAACAGAACCAGATTAGCCCTGTAATGCTAACAATGCTAACAGAACCAGATTAACCCTGTAACGCTAACAGTGCTAACAGAACCAGATTAGCCTTGTAACACTAACAGTGCTAATAGAACCAGATTAGCCTTGTAACGTTAACAGTGCTAACAGAACCAGATTAGCCTTGTAATGCTAACAGTGCTAACAGAACCAGATTAGCCTTGTAACGTTAACAGTGCTAACAGAACCAGATTAGCCCTGTATTGCTAACAGTGCTAACAGAACCAGATTAACCCTGTAATGCTAACAGTGCTAACAGAACCAGATTAGCCTTGTAACACTAACAGTGCTAATAGAACCAGATTAGCCTTGTAACGCTAACAGTGCTAACAGAACCAGATTAACCCTGTAATGCTAACAATGCTAACAGAACCAGATTAGCCTTGTAATGTTAACAGTGCTAACAGAACCAGATTAGCCTTGTAACGCTAACAGTGCTAACAGAACCAGATTAGCCTTGTAATGCTAACAGTGCTAACAGAACCAGATTAGCCCCGTAACACTAACAGTGCTAACAGAACCAGATTAGCCTTGTCACGCTAACAGTGCTAACAGAACCAGATTAACCCTGTAATGCTAACAGTGCTAACAGAACCAGATTAGCCTTGTAATACTAACAGTGCTAACAGAACCAGATTAGCCTTGTTACGCTAACAGTGCTAACAAAACCAGGTCACATCCAGAAAAGGAAAGCCTCGACTCGCTCATAAATATCCTGACAACAGCTTCCACTAATCCACTCAAATATTCAGCCAGGCTGCATGCTCTGTCATCCTCTTTCCCCCTCTCTCCCTTCATCCCTCTCTCCTCTCTTTCTCTCAATGTCAGTTGAATGACAGTAGAACACAGAGGGCATTTTATTAATTTCTCTGATCTAACTCTGCCTTTCTCTCTCTTTCTCTACTCTCTTTTCCTCTATCTACAGTGCCCTCCACAATTATTGGCACTCCTGGTAAAGATGAAAAGGGTTATAAAAAATTAATCGTTTGGTGAATTAGCTCAATCTCACATTGAAAAAATGAGACTAACCTTTAATTGGAGTAAATTTATTCGGAGAAAAAAAAAATCCTTCATCAAGAAATTATTATTTTTAATAAAACCGCATGTGCCACAATTATTGGCACCCCTGCATTTAATACTTTGTACAACCTCCCTTTGCCAATAAAACAGCACTGAGTCTTCTCCCGTAACATCTAATTAAAACTTAGAGAATACAGAGCAAGGAATCTGAGACAATTCCTCTTTGCAGAATCTCTCCAGATCATCCAGAGTCCTAGGTCCTCTCTTGTGCACTCTCCTCTTCAGCTCAGCCCACACGTTTTCAATGGGGTTTAGGTCAGGGGACTGAGATGGCCATGGCAGAAGCTTGATTTTGTGTTCAGTTAACCATTTTTGTTGATTTGGACGTATGTTTTGGATCATTGTCCTGCTGGAAGATCCAACGACGACCCAGTTTTAGTTTCCTGGCAGAGGCAGACAGATTCAGATTTAACATTTCCTGGTATGGAGTTCATGATGCCATGTACCCTAACAAGGTTCCCAGGGCCTTTGGAGGAAAAACAGCCCCACAACATCACGGATGTTACTATGCTACTCACAGCTGGAACAAACTCCCAGACGATATTAGAAATGCCCAAACTCTAACCACTTTTAAAACTAAGCTAAAAACATTCATGTTCTGCACCGCATATACTGAGATAAATACTGTTATCTGATGTTCAGTTGTTGCTTGTTATCTGTTGAGCACTTGAAAAGTGGGGCAAAAGACCACTATACGGGTGGCAGGAAGTCCTTTTGGCGTAGCCAAGGCGAAGTCCTCTATTCAGGAGAGGCAAAAGTCCTGCAGCGGTTGCTGGCAGGCAAAAGTAAGGCCTCTGTAAAGAGGGACAGTTGCCTTTTTGGGGTAAAAGAGACAAAAAGAACCCTCGAAAGAGAAGGCCTCAAGAAAGAGGGGGAGTATACCTCGAAGGAGGGACACAAGTCCTGCAGCGGAGCACCCAGAGAGAGAGGCTGCACAGTGTGTAGCAGATAGCAGGTAGCAGGCTGTTTGTGGTAGGAGTGTTTGTTGGGGTATTTGTTTTGTGGGCCCAACCAGTATTGCGTTTTATTATAACTGTTTTAACTTTTTATTAACATTGTTCCTAAACTGTTTTTAACTTAAGAATGTTTTAAATTCTAATTTACTTTTTATATAATGTCTTTCTATGTCTTATGTAAAGCACTTTGAGTTGCCTTGTGTATGAAAATGTGCTATACAAATAAACTTGACTTGACGGAACCTCCACCATACTTAACAGTGGGGATCAGGTTATTTTTGGTATAGCCATCCTTCTTTGTACGCCAAACCCACCTTGAGTGTTGGTTGCCGAAAAGCTCAATTTTCATTTCATCTGACCATAGAACACAGTTCCATTCAAAGTTCCAGTAGCATTTAGCAAACTCCAGGTGCTTACGTTTGTGGTGAAATGACAGGAAAGGCTTTTTTCTGGCATGCCTTCCAAATAATTTGTTAGCATGGAGGTGACGTCTAATGTTAATTTTGGAGACTTGATGACCCCAAGATGCTACTTTCCTCTGTAATTCTCCAACAGTGATCCTTGTGGATTTTATTTGCCTCTCTTACCATCCTCCTCACTGTGCATGGGGGCAAAATAAACGTGGGTCTTCTTCCAGGCAAGTTTGTAACAGTTCCAGTTGCTTTGAACTTTTTAAGTATTGCCCTAACGGTAGATATGGGCTTTTTCAGGTGAGTACCTATTTTTTTATAGCTATTCCCTGACTTATGAAGCTCAACATACTTTTCCCTCATTTGATTTGTGTGTTCTCTTATCTTTCCCATGTTGATGTATGAATAAGGGAATATGGCCTCTGTGTCACCTCATATTTATACCCCAGTGAAACAGGAAGTCATAGATTACGGCTTGAAAGTTCCTAAACACTTTGATCAACTTTAAAAAGTAAAATATAAATGGAACAAATGCTTCATTTACATTTTGTTCATAAGAATTTCTAGGGGTGCCAATAATTGTGGCACACATGGTTTTGTTCAAAATAATTATTTCTTGATGAGGGATTTCTTTTTCTCAGAATAAATTTACTTCAATTAAAGGTGGGATTTTTCTAATTTTTTTTTTTTAAAGCTTTTTTAATAACCCTTTTTACTCATCTTTACCAGGGGTGCCAATAATTGGACACTGTATCTCTCGCTCTCTCTCTCTCTTTCTCAATTTCTTTCCCACCTCTTATTGACCAGATGATCATAGGCCGAGTTAGTGCAATTTATATGCATGGATCAGGGCCGGCCCTGGCATGGATTTATAAAGCGTAGCTGGTATAAGTAAGGCAGCCTGAATTCACCAGTAATCAAACAATTCAGTTCAAATCAACAATGCTTCTTTTTGACATGACATATTACATTACCACAGCCTCATATACAGTCAGCACCATAATTCATACGACAGTGACACATTTTTTGTTATTCTGGTTCTGTAGTCTAGCACTTTGAGTTTGAAAGAATACAATAGCTGCTTTTCCAGTGTCGGGTGCCAGTGCTACCCTGTGGCCAGACGGGGCCTTAAGCCCCGAGCTAGAAATCTCCCCACCGCCGGGTCTATAGCACCATGGCGTTGCGCTAAATGTGGCCTAATGAGAGCAATAGAAGTCTTGTTAACTAGATAAGTTCCAGAACGTGAACTAACAACCTAATGTCATCACACTAACTTGTTTGCACTAACATCATATTTTACAACATATACTTTAGCTAACTAGATAGCTCATAGCTACATTGCAAACCAAGTCACCTTGTTCTGTCTCCTGTCGCTTCCGCCTCCTCACTAACAAATCCACGTGGCGTCTTCCATCGCCTAATACCAACAACGTGGATGAGGCATACCGGGACTTCTGCGGCATGTTAGTGAAAGCGGCTAAGAAATCCATCCCACGCGGACGTCGCAATAGCTACAAACCGTGTTGGGATGCGGAGTGCGAGAACCTCTACCGCGTTTTCCTTCGGGCTCCTGCCGGAACCGAGTCAAACAGGGATGTTACAGCCCTGTTGTCAAGACTCGGCCGGAGGAGACAAGAGCGCTGGGAGGAGGCTGTCAATTCCATCGACTTCTCGCACTCCAGCCGCAAGGTATGGAGTATCCTGAACAACCTCACTGGCAGGTCAAGACACTCCCCTCGTCACTGCCCCATTTCTGCAAATAAAATCGCATCACAATTTGTGAAAAATGGGGTATACGAGGGTAAAGACCGCGAGTCATCACAACTCGTGGCAAAAGAAGTGTCTGACCACTGGAGGGCCCCAACATCTAGCAGCGATAACATCTCCGGTGAATTCACACCGGAGGAGTTCACTGCCGCCCTCCAGCACCTAAAGCCAGGAAAAGCTCCGGGCCCTGATTCCATCTGCCCGGAGCTTATACTCCATGCCGCACCTGCCCTGAAGTCCTGGTTAAGAGCTTTCCTCTCTTCCTGCCCATCAACGAAGCCTTGCGCATTGTGACAGGATGCCTGCGTCCCACTCCCGTGGACAATCTTCCCATTCTTGCAGGCATCCAGCCCGCTGGGCTTCGCCGCGCGGGAGCCACAGCACGTCTCGCGTGCCGGGCCGTGGAGCCAAACCATCTGCTCCACGAAAGGCTCGCTGTAATTGCTGAGCCTCCCCGGCGCCGAGACACCCATTTGTGCCTGCTGCACAGGAATTCCTGCAGCAATGCAGTGATCTTAACATCAGTGCGGCACGGTGGGCGGATTACATCTGGAGCACGGAGTGGGAGGAGAACACCTCTAGACTCTGTGACTTCATCCCAGACGTCGGTTTTCCCCCTATTGGGGTGGACCTGCCTAGACTGGCGTGGGTGAGGCTTAACCGCCTCCGGACCGGCGTTGGGCGCTTCCGCTCATCGATGCACAGATGGGGCTTGGCTTCTTGCGCAGCCTGCGAGTGTGGCGCAGAGGAACAAACCGCAGACCATGTCATCCTGGACTGCCCGATTTATCGGGCACCCAATGGGATGCATGGTCTGTCGGTTCTGGATGATGACACGGTGACGTGGCTACTGGAGGTGTGCCCCAAAATATAGTCCGGGTGAACCCCCCCTAGGCTCGGGGTGGTAAAAGGATAGCCCCTCGGCCCCGAGCCTGGGGATGTGGAACGATTAAGATCCTACCCAAACGCAGAAGAAGAAGCTCAGCGGGGAGATGTCCAAGCACACTGTCCATAAGCTCAGCGGGGAGATGTCCAAGCACCCTGTCCATAAGCTCAGCGGGGAGATGTCCAAGCACCCTGTCCATAAGCTCAGCGGGGAGATGTCCAAGCACACTGTCCATAAGCTCAGCGGGGAGATGTCCAAGCACACTGTCCATAAGCTCAGCGGGGAGATGTCCAAGCACACTGTCCATAAGCTCAGTGGGGAGATGTCCAAGCACACTGTCCATAAGCTCAGCGGGTAGATGTCCTAGCACACTGTCCATAAGCTCAGCGGGGAGATGTCCAAGCACACTGTCCATAAGCTCAAACCATGAAAAATTATTCTTCCAATGGGCACCACTTTGCCCATTATGGATTTTTGTAGCTCTGTAACTATGTAACCTGTGAGGTAGTGCACTGAATACGCAGTTTGGATAATTCAGCGACTATATAGTTACTTCATCACATCCTCGTTTCTACAAACTCCCAGTCCCTGAGATCAGTCCCTGTGATCAGCTCCTGGGAACAGTCCCTGGGATCAGCATCTGGAATCAGTCTCTGCAATCGGCCTCTGGGATCAGCTCCTTGGATCAGCTCCTGGAATCAGCCCCTGTGATCAGCCCCTGGGATCAGTCTCTGGGATCAGCTCCTGGGCTCAGCCCCTGGGATCAGCTCCTGGGACCAGTCCCTGGAATCAGCCTCTGGGATCAGTCCCTGGGATCATCCTCTGGGATCAGTCTCTGCGATCAGCTCCTGGGATCAACCTTTGGGATCAGTCTCTGTGATCAGCGCCTGGGATCAGCTCCTGGGATCAGCCCCTGGGATCAGCCTCTTGGATCAGCTCCTGGGCTCAGCCCCTGGAATCAGCTCCTGGGATCAGCCCCTGGGATCAGTCCCTGGGATCAGTCCTTGGGATCATCCTCTGGGATCAGTCTCTGCGATCAGCTCCTGGCATCAGTCCTTGGGATCAGTCCCTGGGATCAGCCTCTGGGATCATCCTCTGGGATCAGTCCTTGGGATCAGTCCCTGGGATCATTCCCTGTGATCAGCTCCTGGGATCATTCCCTGTGATCAGCTCCTGGGATCAGCCTCAGGGATCAGCTCCTGGGATCAGTCCCTGGCTCTAAGTCATGTGATCCTCTTGGATCAGTGATCATCTGCTGCTTTAATCCTCATCAGAGCTGAGAGCGAGAGACAGGGAGAGAGAGAGGGGGGTAGAGATAGAGAGAGATAGAGAGAGAGAGAGAGAGATGTACAGGTGACCCAAGATGGCACAAGTAGAGACTGATTTGTAATTTGTAGAGAGTAATTTGTAACTCTGATTGTGGCACACAGTGTGTGTGTGTGTGTGTGTGTGTGTCTGTGTCTGTGTGCGCTCATATGTGTGTGTGTGTGTGTGTGTGTGTGTGTCTGTGTGTGCTCATATGTGTGTGTGTGTGTGTGTGTGTGTGTGTGTGTGTGTGTGTGTGTGTGTGTGTGTGTGTGTGTGTGTGTGCGTGCGTGCGTGCGTGTGCGTGCGTGTGAGACCACAACATTAACCTTCTGTTCTGTAATGGCCATTTCAGAATCTGATGAATTGAGGAGGGCAGGTCACAAACTGGAGGATCTGAAGAATGTTGAAAGATTCAGTCATGGTACCAAATGCACCTGGTGGTGACCTCACTATGACATCACAACAAACTGAAGCCAAAAGCAGAGGGATTTGTGGAACATCAACATGAATATTCATTATTTCACAAAATTTCTCCAGAGACCATTATTGAATTCTATAATTAGATACAGAATTAACAACGTGGATATACTGTTCTGATGTAATCATGGGAAATCAGTGAAAGTAAATCTCTTTCACGACTCACTCTCTCTCTCTCTCCCCATCTCTCTCTCTCTCTCCCCCCATCTCTCACTCTCTCTCTCTCTCCCTCTCCATCTCTCACTCTCTCTCCTCCCATCTCTCACTCTCTCTTTCTCTCTCCCTCTCCATCTCTCACTCTCTCTCTCCCCCCCCCATCTCTCACTCTCTCTCTACCCCCCATCTCTCACTCTCTCTCTACCCCCCATCTCTCACTCTCTCTCCCCCCCATCTCTCCCTCTCTCATTCTCTCTCCCCCCATCTCTCACTCTCTCTCTCTCTCCCCCCCCATCTCTCACTCTCTCACTTTGTGTCTGAATGTACTTTTCTCCATCACTCCCTGTTTTTCATTTGCTTTCTCCCTCTCTGTCCATTCAAATATGAATATTATATCATCCCCTCTCAGTAGAATATAAAATATAAACTATCAATACCTTTTAGCCTTGGAACATGTAGGCCTGTAACACTTTTGATTACCAACATTAAAAATATGATTTAGATTTTTATTTCATATTTGAACATATCATTTTCTTATGGGCATGACAGAGACTCCAGAAGGACACTCCACACATATTTAAATTAATTTTTACTTATTTCCTGATAAGTTTATTTCCTGATGTAGTTTATTGCCTGATATTAATATCCACTGATAATGGGTGGTTTATTATGACACTTAATGGGCTCTCATCTCTTCAGGTGAAACAGGGGGATGGTTAAGTCTATAAATTTATTATAATTTAAAAAGTTAGCCTTCTGAGTGAGCCGTGTGGCACAGTCCACTGTGTGGCTGCGGGTTTGATCCCCTGCCATGGCTCCTCCCGAGCTGAGGTCTCATCTCACCTCCTCTGTGTCACCTCCTCTGTGTTATTCTCCCTGTTTATCGTTGCACAGTCCGCTCTCCTTTAACAAGAAAGTGTTCCCTTCTTTAAACGACATCAAACACGGATTAATCACACAAATCAAGTCAGATCCGCCCAACGAAGATCAATCTCACATCATAACAGAACGCAGCACATGTTGCTCCCTTTCTGTAATAGCAGCCCATCACCAGCAGGTGGCTCTAGTGGTCCGACCTGCTCAAGGCCAGGCTCCACCCCCCTCTTGCCCTCCATTATTCTGTCCAGCTGCTGCAATGCTATGCTGTGCCACTAGGGGGCACCGTGCAACAGCACATTTTAAAACCCTAATCCTGCTGCAGTTGTGCTTGTGACTGATAGTCACACTTACTAAGTACATCAGGGAGGGACAGAAGAAGGAGAGAGAGAGAAAGAAAGGGAGAGGGAGAGAAAGAGAGGGAGAGCATTCTCTGACACCAGAACCAGCAACAGATCTACACACAAATGGATGCATATACACAAACATGCACAAACACAAAAATACTCTCACAGAAACTCTTTATCTGGCTTTCTACCTTGATAGCTCTCTCACACATACGTTTTAAGCTGGATACTGTAAGTGTGCTCGCATACACACACACACACACACGCAGGCGCATACACACACACTCACACACACACACACACACACACACTCACACACGCACGCGCGCGCACACACACACACACACACACACACACTCACGTATACACACACACACGTACGCGCGCGCGCATGCACATGCACACATACGTCCACACAGCCCAACACAGTTTAACAAATTTAAGGAGCTCTTTAGGAAAATAATCGCAGTTTGACAGCAAACATTACATTTCAGATTTTCTTGAATTTCTGTTTCTAGTTTAATTAGTTTGATTTGCTGAAGCCCTGTGAATCTCAGTCCAATCTGAGGAAAGCACTTCTCAGGAGTGAGACAAAATCAAAATGTTTATTTATTTATTTAGTTACTGCAAAGCCACAGAGTGAATTCTTTTCCATTTAATTTATTTATTGCAGTTTTTGTATCTCAGTTCCTCCTCTCCGAATGTTACCATGCTTGTGTGACTGTATGGTCCTTTATCACTGTTCTCTGATTGGTGGATCCAGTGTTGTCATGTCTCTGATTGGCTGATGTAAAGGCATCATCACTCTTATTTTAGACAATTAACTCTGATTTTTTTTATTTCTGTACAGGTTGTGTAATGTGTGGTAATTGCATCATAGTCTCTTAAATGGACACTTAAAATTTTAGTGGTTTTAGATTCAAAGGCCGACGTCATTCCCACAATTCCAATCTCCCTCTCTCTCTGTCCCTCTCCTCTCTCTCCCTCTCCACCTCTATCCACCAGGTCACACACACAGTAATGCAGACTGGCCCAGGTCACCCAAACACACACTAATGCAGACTGGCCCAGGTCACCCAAACGCACACTAATGCAGACTTCCCCAGGTCTCACTCACTCACACACACTCACACTCACACACTCACACTCACACACTAATGTAGACTTCCCCACTCACTCACACACTCACACTCACACACTCACACACTCACACTCACACTCACACACTAATGTAGACTTCCCCAGGTCTCACTCACTCACACACACTCACACTCGCTCACTCACTCACTCACTCACTCACACACTCACACACTCACACTCACACACTCACACTCGCTCACTCACTCACTCACACACTCACACACTCACACACTCACACACTCACACTCACTCACTCACTCACTCACTCACTCACTCACACACACTCACACTCACTCACTCACTCACTCACTCACTCACTCACTCACACACACTCACACTCACTCACTCACTCACTCACTCACTCACACACTCACACACTCACACTCACACACTAATGCAGACTTCCCCAGGTCTCACTCACTCACTCACACACTCACACACTCACACTCACACACTAATGTAGACTTCCCCAGGTCTCACTCACTCACTCACACTCACTCACTCACTCACTCACTCACTCACTCACTCACTCACACACTCACACACTCACACTCACACACTCACACACTCACACACACACACACACACACACACACACTAATGCAGACTACCCCAGGTCACACACACACACACACACACACACACACACACACACACAGGCTCACACACACACACACACACACACACACAGGCTCACACACACACACACACACACACACACACACACACACACTAATGCAGACTACCCCAGGTCACACACACACACACACACACACACACACACACACACACACACACACACACACTAATGCAGACTACCCCAGGTCTCTCACACACACACACACACACACACACACACACACACAGGCTCACACACACACACACACACACACAGGCTCACACACACACACACACACACACACACACACACACACACACACACGCACACAGGCTCACACACACACACACACACACACACACACACACACACACACTAATGCAGACTACCCCAGGTCACACACACACACACACACACACACACACACCAATGCAGACTCCCCCAGGTCACACACACACACACACACACACACACACACACACACACACACACAGGCTCACACACACACACACACACACACACACACACACACACACACACACTAATGCAGACTACCCCAGGTCACACACACACACACACACACACACACTAATGCAGACTACCCCAGGTCACACACACACACAGGCTCACACACACACACACACACACACACACACACACACACACACACACACAAACACACACACTAATGCAGATTCCCCCAGGTCACACACACACACACACACACACACACACACACACACACACACACACACACACTAATGCAGACTACCCCAGGTCTCACACACACACACACACACACACACACACACACACACACACACACACACACACTAATGCAGACTACCCCAGGTCACACACACACACACACACACACACACACACAGGCTCACACACACACACACACACACACACACACACACTAATGCAGACTCCCCCAGGTCACACACACACACACACACACACACAAACACACACACACACACACACACTAATGCAGACTGGCCCAGGTCACACACACACACACACACACACACACACACACCAATGCAGACTCCCCCAGGTCACACACACACACACACACGCGCACACACACACACACACACTAATGCAGACTGGCCCAGGTATAAACACGAGCGAAAGGTTTAAAGACCCCATCCCTCTGTCGCTGTGATGTCAATACAACATTACCAGGGAAACAAAGGGAGCCAATCACATGCTCTTCCTGCCTCAGGTGGACCAATCATATAATCTCCCTGACTCAGTTGGACCAATAATATACTCTCTCTGACCCAATCACATGCTCTTCTTACTCAGTTAGGCCCTCATACCTCAGGCTAAATTTGAGGCCCTGGATCAGCTGGCCTTCAGGGGCCAATGCCCCAGTGCAGTGATGGGGACACTGTACTGTAGGAAATGCCGTCTTTCGGATGAGACGTTAAACCGAGGTCCTGACTCACTGTGGTCATTAAAGATCCCATGACACTTATCGCAAAGAGTAGGGGTTTCCCCGGTGTCCTGGCTAAATTCCCAACCTGGCTCTTTCAATCTGCTACCTAATCATCCCTCAGTTTAATTGGCTAAAAAATTATTCTCTCCCTCTCCACCTCAGCTGATGTGTGGTGAGCATTCTGGCGCAAAATGGCTGCCGTTGCATCACCCAGGTGGGTGCTACACATTGGTGGTGGTTGACGCGAGTTTCCCGCTCATCACTGTAAAGCGCTCTGAGTATCGAGAAAGGCGCTATATAAATAACAGCGATTATTAGGTATTTCTAGGATTCATTTTTTAAATAAATTTTTTTTTTTTCCTCTTTCACCTAAAATTCCTGTGAGCTGGTTTGGCCTAGAATCACCAAACTTGGTAGGCTTCTTGGGATTGCTGAACTCTTGAATGCTATACATTCTGACACAGATTGAACACCTGATGGCGCTGTAGTGCACGTGACAAAATTTTGACATTGACATTGACCAACTGTTTCCAAAGGACATATTTATTACCAACACATTTGATTTCAGATGTTACAGTGGAAAATATTTGTTTTTCAGTGTGAATGTAACCTATCCACAGAATGGCCATGCATTTCGTAGTAGGCCACCTTTATGCACTTATTTATACTTTCATTAAGTCACACAAGTCAGTCCTTTTTTTTGTTCAGTAGTTTATCAGTGCTCTACGGCAGTCTTCCTGTTTTACGCCAGCACATTGCGCGGGCTGTAGGCTAATCAATGTAGCCTACTAGTTTCCACAAACAGGAAGAGAGATGTTGCTGCATTTCGGAACATTTTATATGTATTTTTAGGGTAGGTTGACTGAGCACACATGCTCTTTTACAGCAGCGCCCTGTTAATGCCCCCAATTAGCCTAATGCCCCCAATTAGCCTAGCCTGCATGTTTTTGGATTGATTATTGCTATGATTATGGTATGATTATTAGTAGGCTACTTCTGTGTGTAATTGCCAACTAAGTCATGTCTGAAATCACAATTCTTGAAATATGTAAGCTCATTTATGTTTTGGTTCATGTAAATGACGATTTATTTTAAAACTGCACTGATGAAAGCGACGCTTGCTAGCATGCTAAAAGTGCGCTTGCTAATTGTATGACGCAGTTTACTACTAGTTCGGTAAAAACCAATATCCGTTCATAGTTTCTTTGTTGAATTACTATCAATGCCTCACTGTTATTGCATGCTACAGTTTATGAGGAACATGTTTTTATAAATGTTTTATTAATTGCATCGGCGTGCCTAGGCCCTGGCTATTGGGCTATAGCCCCAGGTCTGAAGAAGGCGAGTCGCCAGTGTAAAACGTAACTACTCCACCCTGCCCCCTATCTCTCTCTCTTACCCACACGCAAAGTAGCCTGCTGGCGGGATGGATTAAGTTAGTTGATTCGGGATGAGACGATAGAAAAATTTAAAAGGTAACCTTAACATTACAAGATATAACATAGCTAGACAGCACACACACATACATACACACACACACACACACACACGCACACACACACATACATACACACAGAATCATTAAACAGCTTGGAAAATTCCAGAAAATGATGTCATGGGTTTAGAAACTTCTGATAGGCTAATTGACATTATTTGAGGCAATTGGAGGTGTACCTGTGGATGTATTTTAAGGCCTACCTTCAAACTCAGTGCCTCTTTGCTTGACTTCATGGGAAAATCTAAAGAAATCAGTGAAGACCTCAGAAAGAAAATTGTGGACCTCCACAAGTCTGGTTCATCCTTGGGAGCAATTTCCAAACGCCTGAAGGTACCACGTTCGTCTGTACAAACAATAGTATGCAAGTATAAACACCATGGGACCACGCAGCCGTCATACCGCTCAGGAAGGAGACCTGAGAGCGTTCTGTCTCCTCGAGATGAACGTGCTTTTGTGCGAAAAGTGCAAATCAATCCCAGAACAACAGCAAAGGACCTTGTGAAGATGCTGAAGGGAACAGGTACAAAAATATCTATATCCACAGTAAAACGAGTTGTATATCGACATAACCTAAAAGGCTGCTCAGCAAGGAAGAAGCCACTACTCCAAAACCGCCATAAAAAAGCTAGACTACAGTTTGCAACTGCACATGCGGACAAAGATCTTACTTTTTGGAGAAATGTCATCTGGTCTGATGAAACAAAAATTTAACTGTTTGGCCATAATGAACAAAAATTGAACTGTTTGGCCATAATGACTGACCATCGTTATGTTTGGAGGAAAAAGGGTGAGGCTTGCAAGCCGAAGAACACCATCCCAACCGTGAAGCACGGTGGTAGCAGCATCATGTTGTGGGGGTGCTTTGCTGAAGGAGGGACTGGTGCACTTTCAGGGCCGTAACCCGGGTTTAGAAATTAGTGAGGTCCAGATTTTTTTGTAGGGGGGTCCGGCATGCTCCCCCGGAAGAAAATTTTGTACATTTTAAAGTTAAATGCATCAATCTGGTGCACTTTGAGAGCAAAATTAAGAGGCTAGATCTATGAAGAACTTTGTGCTCTTGTAAACAATTTTGTGCTCTTGTAAACAATTTTGTGCTCTTGTAAACAATTTAGTGCTCTAGTAAACAGTTTAATCATAAACAACATCATTGATTGTGTACATATGAATGGTGATGACACGGCAAAAAAGTCACACCCACAAAGCATGGTAAACGAGATGGAGTTTAACAGTTCACAAATGGTCAAAACACAAAATCGACTAGAGCATACATTTGAGCTTTGAGTAATCCCTTTCATATTGTTCTATTTGTTTAGATTGGTAACAATCAGGATTCGAATCAGCCCCAGCTCTAGAACCTAATTGTAAGTGAGGCATGTGATGTCCACTTGATAGCTAACGTTTTTATATAACGTTAGATAGATAGCTAGCTCGCATTGAATAGCTGACATTAATAGTTTGCTTGCTATCAACCCACCATTCGGGTCATACTACTAGCTAGTTAGCTAACGTTAGCTAGCTGACATTTTCAAAATGAGCTCACTGACTGAAATTTCCAACAATAAACACATGAATCGTCAAAATAATATTGATTACATTAACTAGACTAGATATGCCAGTGATGCCACTGAGGTTTGAGGAAATTAGAAAGCGAAACCACTTTCATTATCGAACGTTGAGTTTCTTGACAGCGTCCAGCATAACTGTAGTGTATCGCGATGAATGTCATTTGACAAGGATCTTTGACTAACGCAACCACGCGCCTTCCCATTGGCTGTATCGGCTGTAGGCTGGACTTGGGGTGCGTTCAGCACAAGAAATAGTTTCATGCACGCAGCACAGGCTTTAGAAACAGTATTGAACAATATTATTACTTTTTAAAAATGTGTAACTAAAAAAAAAAAACATATGTAGTTACGACCATGTGCACTTCATAAAATAG
>JAINUF010000026.1:1148933-1166433 GCA_029718625.1 Synaphobranchus kaupii
TTATCAGCCTGTCTCAGTAAATAGATACTGTATCTGCAGCCTGGTGTTAATGAGAGCTTACAGCGAGTCTAATTATCAGCCTGTCTCAGTAAATAGATACTGTATCTGCAGTCCGGTGTTAATGAGAGCTTACAGGAAGTCTAATTATCAGCCTGTCTCAGTAAATAGATACTGTAGCTGCAGCCTGGTGTTAATGAGAGCTTACAGGGAGTCTAATTATCAGCCTGTCTCAGTAAATAGATACTGTAGCTGCAGCCTGGTGTTAATGAGAGCTTACAGGGAGTCTAATTATCAGCCTGTCTCAGTAAATAGATACTGTAGCTGCAGCCTGGTGTTAATGAGAGCTTACAGGGAGTCTAATTATCAGCCTGTCTCAGTAAATAGATACTGTAGCTGCAGTCTGGTGTTAATGAGAGCTTACAGGAAGTCTAATTATCAGCCTGTCTCAGTAAATAGATACTGTAGCTGCAGCCTGGTGTTAATGAGAGCTTACAGGGAGTCTAATTATCAGCCTGTCTCAGTAAATAGATACTGTAGCTGCAGCCTGGTGTTAATGAGAGCTTACAGGGAGTCTAATTATCAGCCTGTCTCAGTAAATAGATACTGTAGCTGCAGCCTGGTGTTAATGAGAGCTTACAGGGAGTCTAATTATCAGCCTGTCTCAGTAAATAGATACTGTAGCTGCAGCCTGGTGCTAATGAGAGCTTACAGGGAGTCTAATTATCAGCCTGTCTCAGTAAATAGATACTGTATCTGCAGTCTGGTGTTAATGAGAGCTTACAGGGAGTCTAATTATCAGCCTGTCTCAGTAAATAGATACTGTATCTGCAGTCTGGTGTTAATGAGAGCTTACAGGGAGTCTAATTATCAGCCTGTCTCAGTAAATAGATACTGTATCTGCAGTCTGGTGTTAATGAGAGCTTACAGGGAGTCTAATTATCAGCCTGTCTCAGTAAATAGATATTGTATCTGCAGCCTGGTGTTAATGAGAGCTTACAGGGAGTCTAATTATCAGCCTGTCTCAGTAAATAGATACTGTAGCTGCAGTCTGGTGTTAATGAGAGCTTACAGGGAGTCTAATTATCAGCCTGTCTCAGTAAATAGATACTGTAGCTGCAGCCTGGTGTTAATGAGAGCTTACAGTGAGTCTAATTATCAGCCTGTCTCAGTAAATAGATACTGTAGCTGCAGCCTGGTGTTAATGAGAGCTTACAGGGAGTCTAATTATCAGCCTGTCTCAGTAAATAGATACTGTAGCTGCAGTCTGGTGTTAATGAGAGCTTACAGGGAGTCTAATTATCAGCCTGTCTCAGTAAATAGATACTGTAGCTGCAGTCTGGTGTTAATGAGAGCTTACAGGGAGTCTAATTATCAACCTGTCTCAGTAAATAGATACTGTATCTGCAGTCTGGTGTTAATGAGAGCTTACAGGGAGTCTAATTATCAGCCTGTCTCAGTAAATAGATACTGTAGCTGCAGTCTGGTGTTAATGAGAGCTTACAGGAAGTCTAATTATCAGCCTGTCTCAGTAAATAGATACTGTAGCTGCAGCCTGGTGTTAATGAGAGCTTACAGGGAGTCTAATTATCAGCCTGTCTCAGTAAATAGATACTGTAGCTGCAGCCTGGTGTTAATGAGAGCTTACAGGGAGTCTAATTATCAGCCTGTCTCAGTAAATAGATACTGTAGCTGCAGCCTGGTGTTAATGAGAGCTTACAGGGAGTCTAATTATCAGCCTGTCTCAGTAAATAGATACTGTAGCTGCAGCCTGGTGCTAATGAGAGCTTACAGGGAGTCTAATTATCAGCCTGTCTCAGTAAATAGATACTGTATCTGCAGTCTGGTGTTAATGAGAGCTTACAGGGAGTCTAATTATCAGCCTGTCTCAGTAAATAGATACTGTATCTGCAGTCTGGTGTTAATGAGAGCTTACAGGGAGTCTAATTATCAGCCTGTCTCAGTAAATAGATACTGTATCTGCAGTCTGGTGTTAATGAGAGCTTACAGGGAGTCTAATTATCAGCCTGTCTCAGTAAATAGATATTGTATCTGCAGCCTGGTGTTAATGAGAGCTTACAGGGAGTCTAATTATCAGCCTGTCTCAGTAAATAGATACTGTAGCTGCAGTCTGGTGTTAATGAGAGCTTACAGGGAGTCTAATTATCAGCCTGTCTCAGTAAATAGATACTGTAGCTGCAGCCTGGTGTTAATGAGAGCTTACAGTGAGTCTAATTATCAGCCTGTCTCAGTAAATAGATACTGTAGCTGCAGCCTGGTGTTAATGAGAGCTTACAGGGAGTCTAATTATCAGCCTGTCTCAGTAAATAGATACTGTAGCTGCAGCCTGGTGTTAATGAGAGCTTACAGTGAGTCTAATTATCAGCCTGTCTCAGTAAATAGATACTGTAGCTGCAGTCTGGTGCTAATGAGAGCTTACAGGGAGTCTAATTATCAACCTGTCTCAGTAAATAGATACTGTATCTGCAGTCTGGTGCTAATGAGAGCTTACAGGGAGTCTAATTATCAGCCTGTCTCAGTAAATAGATACTGTATCTGCAGCCTGGTGTTAATGAGAGCTTACAGGGAGTCTAATTATCAGCCTGTCTCAGTAAATAGATACTGTAGCTGCAGCCTGGTGTTAATGAGAGCTTACAGGGAGTCTAATTATCAGCCTGTCTCAGTAAATAGATACTGTATCTGCAGTCTGGTGTTAATGAGAGCTTACAGGGAGTCTAATTATCAGCCTGTCTCAGTAAATAGATACTGTATCTGCAGTCTGGTGTTAATGAGAGCTTACAGGGAGTCTAATTATCAGCCTGTCTCAGTAAATAGATACTGTAGCTGCAGTCTGGTGTTAATGAGAGCTTACAGGGAGTCTAATTATCAAGCTGTCTCAGTAAATAGATACTGTATCTGCAGCCTGGTGTTAATGAGAGCTTACAGGGAGTCTAATTATCAGCCTGTCTCAGTAAATAGATACTGTAGCTGCAGCCTGGTGTTAATGAGAGCTTACAGGGAGTCTAATTATCAGCCTGTCTCAGTAAATAGATACTGTAGCTGCAGCCTGGTGTTAATGAGAGCTTACAGGGAGTCTAATTATCAGCCTGTCTCAGTAAATAGATACTGTATCTGCAGTCTGGTGTTAATGAGAGCTTACAGGGAGTCTAATTATCAGCCTGTCTCAGTAAATAGATACTGTAGCTGCAGTCTGGTGTTAATGAGAGCTTACAGGGAGTCTAATTATCAGCCTGTCTCAGTAAATAGATACTGTAGCTGCAGCCTGGTGTTAATGAGAGCTTACAGGGAGTCTAATTATCAGCCTGTCTCAGTAAATAGATACTGTAGCTGCAGTCTGGTGTTAATGAGAGCTTACAGGGAGTCTAATTATCAGCCTGTCTCAGTAAATAGATACTGTATCTGCAGCCTGGTGTTAATGAGAGCTTACAGGGAGTCTAATTATCAGCCTGTCTCAGTAAATAGATACTGTAGCTGCAGTCTGGTGTTAATGAGAGCTTACAGGGAGTCTAATTATCAACCTGTCTCAGTAAATAGATACTGTATCTGCAGCCTGGTGTTAATGAGAGCTTACAGGGAGTCTAATTATCAGCCTGTCTCAGTAAATAGATACTGTAGCTGCAGTCTGGTGTTAATGAGAGCTTACAGGGAGTCTAATTATCAACCTGTCTCAGTAAATAGATACTGTATCTGCAGTCTGGTGTTAATGAGAGCTTACAGGGAGTCTAATTATCAGCCTGTCCCAGTAAATAGATACTGTATCTGCAGCCTGGTGTTAATGAGAGCTTACAGGGAGTCTAATTATCAGCCTGTCTCAGTAAATAGATACTGTATCTGCAGCCTGGTGTTAATGAGAGCTTACAGGGAGTCTAATTATCAGCCTGTCTCAGTAAATAGATACTGTATCTGCAGTCTGGTGCTAATGAGAGCTTACAGGGAGTCTAATTATCAGCCTGTCTCAGTAAATAGTTACTGTAGCTGCAGTCTGGTGCTAATGAGAGCTTACAGGGAGTCTAATTATCAGCCTGTCTCAGTAAATAGATACTGTAGCTGCAGCCTGGTGTTAATGAGAGCTTACAGGGAGTCTAATTATCAGCCTGTCTCAGTAAATAGATACTGTATCTGCAGTCTGGTGTTAATGAGAGCTTACAGGGAGTCTAATTATCAGCCTGTCTCAGTAAATAGATACTGTAGCTGCAGCCTGGTGTTAATGAGAGCTTACAGGGAGTCTAATTATCAGCCTGTCTCAGTAAATAGATACTGTAGCTGCAGCCTGGTGTTAATGAGAGCTTACAGGGAGTCTAATTATCAGCCTGTCTCAGTAAATAGATACTGTAGCTGCAGCCTGGTGTTAATGAGAGCTTACAGGGAGTCTAATTATCAACCTGTCTCAGTAAATAGATACTGTATCTGCAGTCTGGTGTTAATGAGAGCTTACAGGGAGTCTAATTATCAGCCTGTCTCAGTAAATAGATACTGTAGCTGCAGTCTGGTGCTAATGAGAGCTTACAGGAAGTCTAATTATCAGCCTGTCTCAGTAAATAGATACTGTATCTGCAGCCTGGTGTTAATGAGAGCTTACAGGGAGTCTAATTATCAGCCTGTCTCAGTAAATAGATACTGTAGCTGCAGTCTGGTGCTAATGAGAGCTTACAGGAAGTCTAATTATCAGCCTGTCTCAGTAAATAGATACTGTATCTGCAGCCTGGTGTAATGAGAGCTTACAGGGAGTCTAATTATCAGCCTGTCTCAGTAAATAGATACTGTAGCTGCAGTCTGGTGCTAATGAGAGCTTACAGGGAGTCTAATTATCAGCCTGTCTCATAGTAAATAGATACTGTAGCTGCAGTCTGGTGATAATGAGAGCTTACAGGGAGTCTAATTATCAGCCCTGTCTCAGTAAATAGATACTGTATCTGCAGCCTGGTGTTAATGAGAGCTTACAGGGGAGTCTAATTATCAGCCTGTCTCAGTAAATAGATACTGTATCTGCAGTCTGGTGTTAATGAGAGCTTACAGGGAGTCTAATTATCAGCAGTCTCAGTAAATAGATACTGTATCTGCAGTCTGGTGCTATGAGAGCTTACAGGGAGTCTAATTATCAGCCTGTCTCAGTAAATAGATACTGTAGCTGCAGCCTGGTGTTAATGAGAGCTTACAGGGAGTCTAATTATCAGCCTGTCTCAGTAAATAGATACTGTAGCTGCAGCCTGGTGTTAATGAGAGCTTACAGGGAGTCTAATTATCAGCTGTCTCAGTAAATAGATACTGTAGCTGCAGTCTGGTGTTAATGAGAGCTTACAGGGAAGTCTAATTATCAGCCTGTCTCAGTAAATAGATACTGTAGCTGCAGTCTGGTGCTAATGAGAGCTTACAGGGAGTCTAATTATCAGCCTGTCTCAGTAAATAGATACTGTAGCTGCAGCCTGGTGTTAATGAGAGCTTACAGCGAGTCTAATTATCAGCCTGTCTCAGTAAATAGATACTGTATCTGCAGTCTGATGTTAATGAGAGCTTACAGGGAGTCTAATTATCAGCCTGTCTCAGTAAATAGATACTGTATCTGCAGTCTGGTGTTAATGAGAGCTTACAGGAAGTCTAATTATCAGCCTGTCTCAGTAAATAGATACTGTATCTGCAGCCTGGTGCTAATGAGAGCTTACAGGGAGTCTAATTATCAGCCTGTCTCAGTAAATAGATACTGTATCTGCAGCCTGGTGTTAATGAGAGCTTACAGGGAGTCTAATTATCAGCCTGTCTCAGTTAAATAGATACTGTAGCTGCAGTCTGGTGTAATGAGAGCTGACAGGGAGTCTAATTATCAGCCTGTCTCAGTAAATAGATACTGTAGCTGCAGTCTGGTGCTAATGAGAGCTTACAGGAGTCTAATTATCAGCCTGTCTCAGTAAATAGATACTGTAGCTGCAGCCTGGTGTTAATGAGAGCTTACAGGGAGTCTAATTATCAGCCTGTCTCAGTAAATAGATACTGTAGCTGCAGCCTGGTGTTAATGAGAGCTTACAGGGAGTCTAATTATCAGCCTGTCTCAGTAAATAGATTACTGTAGCTGCAGTCTGGTGTTAATGAGAGCTTACAGGGAGTCTAATTATCAGCCTGTCTCAGTAAATAGATACTGTAGCTGCAGTCTGGTGCTAATGAGAGCTTACAGGGAGTCTAATTATCAGCCTGTCTCAGTAAATAGATACTGTAGCTGCAGCCTGGTGTTAATGAGAGCTTACAGCGAGTCTAATTATCAGCCTGTCTCAGTAAATAGATACTGTATCTGCAGTCTGGTGTTAATGAGAGCTTACAGGAAGTCTAATTATCAGCCTGTCTCAGTAAATAGATACTGTAGCTGCAGTCTGGTGTTAATGAGAGCTTACAGGGAGTCTAATTATCAGCCTGTCTCAGTAAATAGATACTGTATCTGCAGCCTGGTGTTAATGAGAGCTTACAGGGAGTCTAATTATCAGCCTGTCTCAGTAAATAGATACTGTATCTGCAGTCTGGTGTTAATGAGAGCTTACAGGAGTCTAATTATCAGCCTGTCTCAGTAAATAGATACTGTATCTGCAGTCTGGTGCTAATGAGAGCTTACAGGGAGTCTAATTATCAGCCTGTCTCAGTAAATAGATACTGTAGCTGCAGCCTGGTGTTAATGAGAGCTTACAGGGAGTCTAATTATCAGCCTGTTCTCAGTAAATAGATACTGTAGCTGCAGCCTGGTGTTAATGAGAGCTTACAGGAGTCTAATTATCAGCCTGTCTCAGTAAATAGATACTGTAGCTGCAGTCTGGTGTTAATGAGAGCTTACAGGGAGTCTAATTATCAGCCTGTCTCAGTAAATAGATACTGTAGCTGCAGCCTGGTGTTAATGAGAGCTTACAGGGAGTCTAATTATCAGCCTGTCTCAGTAAATAGATACTGTAGCTGCAGCCTGGTGTTAATGAGAGCTTACAGGGAGTCTAATTATCAGCCTGTCTCAGTAAATAGATACTGTAGCTGCAGCCTGGTGTTATTGAGAGCTTACAGGGAGTCTAATTATCAGCCTGTCTCAGTAAATAGATACTGTAGCTGCAGTCTGGTGTTAATGAGAGCTTACAGGGAGTCTAATTATCAGCCTGTCTCAGTAAATAGATACTGTAGCTGCAGCCTGGTGTTAATGAGAGCTTACAGGAGTCTAATTATCAGCCTGTCTCAGTAAATAGATACTGTAGCTGCAGCCTGGTGTTAATGAGAGCTTACAGGGAGTCTAATTATCAGCCTGTCTCAGTAAATAGATACTGTAGCTGCAGCCTGGTGTATAATGAGAGCTTACAGGGAGTCTAATTATCAACCTGTCTCAGTAATAGATACTGTATCTGCAGTCTTGGTGTTAATGAGAGCTTACAGGGAGTCTAATTATCAGCCTGTCTCAGTAAATAGATACTGTAGCTGCAGTCTGGTGCTAATGAGAGCTTACAGGAAGTCTAATTATCAGCCTGTCTCAGTAAATAGATACTGTATCTGCAGCCTGGTGTTAATGAGAGCTTACAGGGAGTCTAATTATCAGCCTGTCTCAGTAAATAGATACTGTAGCTGCAGTCTGGTGCTAATGAGAGCTTACAGGAAGTCTAATTATCAGCCTGTCTCAGTAAATAGATACTGTATCTGCAGCCTGGTGTTAATGAGAGCTTACAGGGAGTCTAATTATCAGCCTGTCTCAGTAAATAGATACTGTAGCTGCAGTCTGGTGCTAATGAGAGCTTACAGGGAGTCTAATTATCAGCCTGTCTCAGTAATAGATACTGTAGCTGCAGTCTGGTGTTAATGAGAGCTTACAGGGAGTCTAATTATCAGCCTGTCTCAGTAAATAGATACTGTATCTGCAGCCTGGTGTTAATGAGAGCTTACAGGGAGTCTAATTATCAGCCTGTCTCAGTAAATAGATACTGTATCTGCAGTCTGGTGTTAATGAGAGCTTACAGGGAGTCTAATTATCAGCCTGTCTCAGTAAATAGATACTGTATCTGCAGTCTGGTGCTAATGAGAGCTTACAGGGAGTCTAATTATCAGCCTGTCTCAGTAAATAGATACTGTAGCTGCAGCCTGGTGTTAATGAGAGCTTACAGGGAGTCTAATTATCAGCCTGTCTCAGTAAATAGATACTGTAGCTGCAGCCTGGTGTTAATGAGAGCTTACAGGGAGTCTAATTATCAGCCTGTCTCAGTAAATAGATACTGTAGCTGCAGTCTGGTGTTAATGAGAGCTTACAGGGAGTCTAATTATCAGCCTGTCTCAGTAAATAGATACTGTAGCTGCAGTCTGGTGCTAATGAGAGCTTACAGGGAGTTCTAATTATCAGCCTGTCTCTAGTAAATAGATACTGTAGCTGCAGCCTGGTGTTAATGAGAGCTTACAGC
Source organism: Synaphobranchus kaupii (assembly GCA_029718625.1). Lineage (NCBI taxonomy): Eukaryota > Metazoa > Chordata > Actinopteri > Anguilliformes > Synaphobranchidae > Synaphobranchus > Synaphobranchus kaupii. The sequence continues at coordinate 1,157,351 of JAINUF010000026.1, forward strand.
GAGTCTAATTATCAGCCTGTCTCAGTAAATAGATACTGTATCTGCAGTCTGGTGTTAATGAGAGCTTACAGGGAGTCTAATTATCAGCCTGTCTCAGTAAATAGATACTGTATCTGCAGTCTGGTGTTAATGAGAGCTTACAGGAAGTCTAATTATCAGCTGTCTCAGTAAATAGATACTGTAGCTGCAGTCTGGTGTTAATGAGAGCTTACAGGGAGTCTAATTATCAGCCTGTCTCAGTCAATAGATACTGTATCTGCAGTATGGTGTTAATGAGAGCGTGACCTAGAGGCCACAAAAATTAAAAATACCATTTATGGAGCCAAAGGATATTCCACGTAGTGACGTAATGGGATTATCTTTATGCGTGAGAGGAGGAGGAGAGAGAGAGGAGGGAGGAGAGAGAGGAGGGAGGAGAGAGAGGAGGGAGGAGAGAGGAGGGAGGAGAGAGGAGGGAGGGGAGAGGAGGGAGGAGAGAGAGGAGGGAGGTGAGAGAGGGAGGGAGGAGAGAGAGGAGGGAGGAGAGAGAGGGAAGGAGGAGAGAGAGGAGGGAGGAGAGAGAGGGAGGGAGGAGAGAGAGGAGGGAGGAGAGAGAGGAGGGAGGAGAGAGAGGAGGGAGGAGAGAGAGGGAGGGAGGAGAGAGAGGAGGGAGGAGAGAGAGGAGGGAGGAGAGAGATGGAGGGAGGAGAGAGAGGAGGGAGGAGAGAGAGGGAGGGAGGAGAGAGAGGAGGGAGGAGAGAGAGGGAGGGAGGAGAGAGAGGAGGGAGGAAAGAGAGGGAGGGAGGAAAGAGAGGAAGGAGGAGAGAGAGGAGGGAGGAGAGAGAGGAGGGAGGAGAGAGAGAGGGAGGAGGAGAGAGAGGAGGGAGGAGAGAGAGGGAGGGAGGAGAGAGAGGAGGGAGGAGAGAGAGGGAGGGAGGAGAGAGAGGGAGGGATCAAACTGGGCCAGTGTAGATGTGTGAGAGATGTTCTTGTACACTCTGGGAGGCTGGTGCTGAGCAGACAGCACGTAATTGTGTTCCCACGGAAAGGGACTTTCTCTGAGTGCGGCTGAAATACCAGAGTATAAGAGAGAGGGAGGTGTGTGTGTGTGTGTGTGTGTGTGTGTGTGTGTGTTCAAGAGAGAGAGAGCGAGGGGGAGAAAGGGAGGGATAGAGAGCTAGAGAGGGAGGGAGAGGAGAGGGGTAGAAAGTGAGAGAGAGATGGAGAGGGGTAGAAAGAGAGAAAGGGAGCGGGGTAGAGAGAGGGAGAGGGGTAGAAAGAGAGGAAAAAAGGTGAGAGAGGAGAGGGATAGTGAGAGGGAGGGAGGGAGGGAGAAGGGTAGAAGGAGAGAGGGAGAGGGGTAGAGAGAGAGGAAAAGAGGTAAAAAAGAGAGCGGTAGAGAGCAAGAAAGGGAGAGGGATAGAGAGGGAGAGAGACTGAAAGAGAGGGAGAGGCACGCAATGCTGTAATTATCCCTCCTATACTGTAGGGATCTGCACTACAGATACTCAACCCTAACAATGAACTACAGATACTCAACCACAACCCTGCAGAACTACAGATACTCAACCCCAACCCTGCAGAACTACAGATACTCAACCCCAAGCCTGCAGAACTTCATACAGTCAAGCCAGAAAGTCTGCATACCCCTTTCACCTTCTCCACCTTTTATTACGTTACAGACTTATACTACAATAGACTGATTTCATTTTTGCCTCAAACATCTACACACAATAGCCAATAATGACGAAGTGAAAACAGGTTTTTAGAAAATTTTTATTTTACTGACAAAAAATAGGTTATTTAGGGGTTACATATCTGTACACACCCTTAGCCTAATACTTGGTTGCTGTACCTTTGGCAGCGATTACAGCTTCAAGGCGTCTTGGGAAAGAAGCTACGAGCTTGGCACACTTGTTTCTGGACATTTTTGCCCATCCTCTTGGCATATCCTTGCAAGCTCTGTCAGGTTGGATGGGGAGCGTCGGTACACAGCCATTTTCAGCTCTTTCCACAGATGTTCAATTGAATTCAGGTCTGGGCTCTGGCTGGGCCACTCAAGGACATGCACAGACTTTCTCCGAAGCCACTCCTTTGTTCTCTTAGCTGTGTGCTTCGGGTCGTTGTCATGTTGGAAGGTAAACCTTGGCCCTCAGTCTGAGGTCCAGAGCGCTCTGGAGCAGGTTTTCTTCAAGGATCTCGGTGTACTTAGCTGCATTCATCTTTCCCTCTATCAGGACTAGTCTCCCCATTCCCGCTGCTGAAAAACATCCCCACATCATGATGCTGCCACCGCCATGCTTCACTGTAGGGATGGTATTAGCCAGGTGATGAGCGGTGGCCTGGTTTCCTCCAGACGTGACGCTTGGTATTCAGGCCAAAAAGTTACATTTTGGTTTCATCAGACCAGAGAATCTTGATTATCATGGTTTGAGAGTCCTCTAGGTGCCTTTTGGCAAACTCCAAGCGGGCTGTGATGTGCCTTTTACTAAGGAGGGGCTTCCAAATCTTCTGAAAGGTTCTCCCTTCTCCACAAGGATACGCTGAAGCTCTGTCAGAGTGGCCCTCGGGTTCCTGCTCACCTCCCTGGCCAAGGCCCGTCTTCCCCGATTGCTCAGTTTGGCCGGGCGGCCAGGTCTAGGAAGATTCTTGATGGTTCCAAACTTCTTCGATTTACGAATGATGGTGGGCCACTGTGCTCTTTGGACTGTAAAGCTGCAGAGATTTTTCCGTACCCTTCACCATATCTGTGCATTGACACAATCCTGTTTCTGAGGTCTGCAGATAATTCCTTTGACCCCATGGCTTGGAGTTTGCTCTGACATGCACTGTCAACTGTGGGACCTTATATAGGCAGGGTGTTGGCAATCCCCAATCATGTCCGAATCAATTGAATTTTATCACAGGTGGACTCAAATTAAGTTGTAGAAACATCTCAAGCAGTATCAGTGGAAACAAAATGCACCTCAGCTCCACTTTTGGGTGTCATATCAAAGGGTGTGCACACTTGTGTACATATGATATTTTACATTTTGATTTTTAATAAATTAGATGTCTAAAAACCTGTTTTCACTTTGTCATTATAGGCTATTTTGTGTAGAATTTTGAGACAAAAAATGAACTCAATCTATTGTAGAATATGTCTGTAACATAATAAAATGTGGAGAAGGTGAAAGGGGTGTGCAGACTTTCCGCTTGACTGTATACTCAACCCCAACCCTGCACTGCTACATATACTCAACCCCAACCCTGCAGAACTACAAATACTCAACCCCAACCCTGCAGAACTAGAAATACTCAACCCAAGCCCTGCACTACCGATACTCGACCCCAACCCTGCAGAACTACAGATGCTCAACCCCAACCCTGCACAGATACATATACTCAACCCCAACCCTGCACAGCTACATATACTCAACCCCCAACCCTACAGAACTACAGATACTCAACCCCAACCCTGCAGAACTGCATATACTCAACCCCACCCTGCACTACAGATACTCAATCCTAACAATGAACTACAGATACTCAACCCCAACCCTGCAGAACTACAAACACTCAACCCCAGCCCTGCATCTACAGATACTCAACCCCAACCCTGCACAGCTGCATATACTCAACCCCAACCCTGCACAGCTCCATATACTCAACCCCCAACCCTACAGAACTACAGATACTCAACCCCAACGCTGCAGAACTGCATATTCTCATCCCCAACCCTGCACTACAGATACTCAACACTAACAAGGAACTACAAATACTAAACCCCAACCCTGCACTACAGATACTCAACCACAACCCTGCACAGCTATATATACTCAACCCAAACCCTGCACTACAAATTACTCAACCCCAACCCTTCAGAACTACAGATACTCAACCCTAACAATGAACTACAGATACTCAACCCCAACCCTGTAGAACTACAGATACTCAACCACAACCCTGCAGAACTACAGATACTCAACCCAACCCTGCAGAACTACAGATGCTCAACCCCAACCATGCCCAGCTACATATACTCAACCCCAACCCTGCAGAACTGCAGATACACAACCACAACCCTACAGAACTACAGATACTCAACCCCAACCCTCCACTACAAATACTCTACCCCAACCCTGCACTACAGATACTCAGCCCCAACCCTACGTAACTTAAAATACTCAACCACAACCTGCAGAACTACAGATACTCAACCCCAAACCTGCAGAACTACAGATACTCAACCACAACCCTGCACAAGATACATATACTCAACCCCAACCCTGCACAGCTACATATACTCAACCCCCAACCCTACAGAATTACAGATACTCAACCCCAACCCTGCAGAACTGCAGATACACAACCACAACCCTAAAGAACTACAGATACTCAACCCCAACCCTCCACTACAAATACTCAACCCCAACCCTCCACTACAAATACTCAACCCAACCCTGCACTACAGATACTCAGCCCCAAACCTGCAGAACTACATATACTCAACCACAACCCTGCAGAACCTACAGATACTCAACCCCAACCATGCACAGTTACATAGACTCAACCCAACCCTGCAGAAATACAGATACTCAGCCCCAACCCTGCACAGCTACATATACTCAACCCCAACCCTGCAGAACTACAGATACTCAACCCCAACCCTGCAGAACTGCAGATACACAACCACAACCCTAAAGAACTACAGATACTCAACCCCTACCCTCCACTACAAATACTCAACCCCAACCCTCCACTACAAATACTCTAACCCCAACCCTGCACTACAGATACTCAGCCCCAAACCTGCAGAACTACATATACTCAACCACAACCCTGCAGAACTACAGATACTCAACCCCAACCATGCACAGTTACATATACTCAACCCCAACCCTGCAGAAATACAGATACTCAGCCCCAACCCTGCACAGCTACATATACTCAACCCCAACCCTGCAGAACTACAGATACTCAACCCCAACCCTGCATAGCTACATATACTCAACCCCAACCCTGCTGAACTACAGATACTCTACCCCAACCCTCCACTACAAATACTCAACCCCAACCCTGCCCAGCTACATATACTCAACCCAACCCTGCAGAACTACAGATACTCAACCCAACCCTGCACAGCTACATATACTCAACCCCAACCCTGCACAGCTACATATACTCAACCCCCAACCCTACAGAACTACAGATACTCAACCCCAACCCTGCAGAACTGCAGATACACAACCACAACCCTCCACTACAAATACTCAACCCCAACCCTGCACTACTGATACTCAGCCCAACCCTGCATAACTAAAAATACTCAATCACAACCCTGCAGAACTACAGACACTGAACCACAACCCTGCAGAACTACTGATACTCAACCCCAACGCCTGCACTACAGACACTCAACCCCAAACCTGCAGACTACAGATACTCAACCTCAAACCTGCAGAACTACAGATACTCAACCACAACCCTGCAGAACTACAGATACTCAACCCCAACCCTGCACAGTTACATATACTCAACCACAACCCTGCAGAACTACAGATACTCAACCACAACCCCTGCAAAACTACAAATACTCAACCCAACCCTGCACTACAGATACTCAGCCCCAACCCTGCACTACAGATACTCAGCCCCAACCCTGCATAACAGATACTCAACCCCAACCCTGCAGAACTACAGATACTCAACCCCAACCCTGCAGTTACATATATTCAGCCCAACCCTGCAGTAACTACAGATACTCAACCACAACCCTGCAAAACTACAAATACCCAACCCCAACCCTGCACTATATACTCAGCCCCAACCCTCCACTACAAATACTCAACCCCAACCCTGCACTACAGATACTCAGTCCCAATCCTGCACTACAGATACTCAACCCCAACCTTGTGCAATGACAGAAACACCCCCAGACCCTGCATAATTACAGCAATTCTGCTCAGGGCATGCAGGCCTTAATTTGGGCCAGACATAGCCCCGCCTGCCACATCACTGAATCAATCTGAGAACATGAGGCGTGTATGAAGACATTTAAAACTGCCTGAGACTCCACCTTTAGGAAGACCTTCACATGGCATTCATCAGTTATTCATCATCACAGAGGTGATCGCTGTATGTGGTGCTTTGTGAGGTCACAGTATGTGGTGCTTTGTGAGGTCACATTGTGTGGTGCTTTGTGAGGTCACAGTATGTGGGGATGTGTCTGTGCAAAGGAGAGAGAACATAAAGAACAGATCTGCGTATCGACAGAAATGTAGCCTGTGCCCTTGTGTTGCAGAAAGAAGGATTTAACAGAATGAAACCAGGGGGAGGACAGGGCTGAGCTGCTGAAGGCATGCCCCCTCAGGACTATAAACCAGGCCTCAACCCCCAAAAATCCCCAGCGGAAAGAAAAACACTGGAACTACGGCGAGAAAAAACTCCCCAATAGGAAGAAATCTCAGGAGGAACCTGGCTAGAGAGGGGGAGCCCATCCTCCATGGGCTGACCTGGTGTACTAGTTAAATATCAATTCTTATAATAAAAAATAAAAAAACAGAAGACTTCACACGCATATCGATTGCTTGTTTTAGGTGGTGTGTGTGTGTATATGCACATTTTGTTTATGTGTGTGTTTATGTACAGTATGTGTGAATATGAATACTTGTTTATGCATGTGCATATGTGTGCACACGTGTGTGGCAATGTATGTTCGCATTTGTGTGTGTGTGTGCGCATACATACAGATAAATGCAAAAGTATTGGGACAGTGACAATTTTAGTTGTTTTGTCTCTGTACTACAGCACACTGGATTTTACAACAGTGAATATGAGGTGAAAGTACAGACTGTCAGCTTTAATTTGCAGGTTTTTACATCCATATCGGGTGATTCATGAAGGAATAACAGCCCTTTTTATACACAGTCCACCCATTTTAGGGCAATTGGCTACTCAGCTGTTTCTTGGGCAGCTGTGTGTCACTGCATCATTAGTTAATGCACAAGAAAGCTAACAAAACGTCTAGAATTAATTCTAGGCGTGGAACTTGCATTTGGAGTCTGTTGCTGTTGTCTCTCAATATGAGGACCAATTAAGTGTCAATGCCAGTAAAGCAGGCCATCATGAGGCTAAAAAATCTGACTAAATCGATTAGAGACGTACCCAAAACATTGGGTGTCAAAATCAATGGAAGACCACTGTAACCCAAGAATACTTTCAGTTGTGAAGATAAAACCCTTTTCAATTGTTGAAGAGATCAAGCACACTCTCCAGCATGTAGGCATAGACGTGTCAAAGACTAAAATATTGAGAAGACTACACCAGCATAACGTCAGAGGGTTTACTGCAAGCTGCAAACCACTCGTAAGCCTCAAGAAGTATTATGACTGGAACTGGCTCTCATGATATGTCCATTGTCTCTGTGAAATCATACAGTAGCCAATCAATGTATGTCCCTTTAACTAAAACAGCAGCCTGACAGCCAATCAATGTCTGTCCCTTTAACTCAAACAGCAGCCTGACAGCCAATCAATGTCTGTCCCTTTAACTAAAACAGTAGCCTGACAGCTAATCACTGTCTGTCCCTTTAACACAAACAGCAGCCTGACAGCAAATCACTGTCCCTTTAACTCAAACAGCAGCCTGACAGCCAATCACTGTCTGTCCCTTTAACACAAACAGTAGCCTGACAGCCAATCACTGTCCCTTTAACTCAAACAGCAGCCTGACAGCCAATCACTGTCTGTCCCTTTAACTCAAACAGCAGCCTGACAGCCAATCACTGTCTGTCCCTTTAACTCAAACAGCAACCCGACAGCCAATCACTGTCTGCTTCTTTAAGACAACATTAGTTTTTAATGATATATTATGTCTTGGGTTGTGCAGAATGTACAGTGGGTTGGGGGACAAAAAACAAACAGAAGAAAATAAAAAGAAGAATGAGGGAGAGAAAAGGATGGACCCTGGGTAACAGAGAAAAGGGAGGAGAGAGAGAGGGAGAGAAAAGAGAGGGATGGGGAGGGAGAGGGTTTAGAGAAAGTGTGTGTGCTTGTGAGACACAAACTGAGAGAGAGAGAATGAGAGAGGGGGGAGAGAGGGAGAGGGGGAGTGAGAGAGAGAGAACGAGAGAGGGGGAGAGAGGGAGAGGGGGAGTGAGAGAGAGAGAGAGGGGGAGTGAGAGAGAGAGAACGAGAGAGAGGGAGAGGGGGAGTGAGAGAGAGAGAGAGAGAGAGAGACGACCTGGTTCTGCTGTCACCTACAGAACAAGGGCTGCAGCAGAACCTGGCCGTCTTAGAAGAATTCTGCCAGTCCTGGGCCCTGGCAGTAAACTTCAAAAAGACCAAAATAATGATTTTCCAGAAAAAGGCCAGGTCTCAGAGAAGCAGATACAGTTTCACCCTCTGTAACACAATTTTGGAACACACCACAAATTACACATATCTAGGTCTGAAAATCAATGCATCAGGGAGCTTTAACCTAGCAGTGAATGCACTAAAAGACAAAGCCAAAAGGGCATTTTATGCAATTAAAAGAAAGTTTTACAACATTAAAATTCCTGTAAGAATTTGGTTAAAAATAATTGACAGCGTATTACAGCCGATTGTGCTATATGGAAGTGAGGTATGGGGTCCACTTAGCCATCAAGACTATTTACAATGGGACAAAAACCCAGTGGAAACCCTGCATGCTGAATTCTACAAAAACATACTCCAGGTCCACCGAAACACACCAAACAATGCATGCAGGGCAGAATTAGGCCGTTATCCTTTAATTATTAACATTCAAAAAAGAGCAATAAAATTTTGGACTCATCTAAAACAAAGCAAACCAGATTCCCTCCAATATAAGGCCTTCCTATCCCATGAGCTAAGCCCCAATAGAAGTCCTCTCAGTCAGCTGGCCCTGAAACTAACAAACCAAATAAAAACTAACAATACTAATTATGACCCATTTCAGACCAGCACTGCTTCAATTAAAATCAACCAATTAATAAATCAAACAAAGGACTCTTATTTGGAACATTGGAAGACAGTGACAAAATTGCAAAACAAACTAAATTGTTATAATATGCTAAAAAGAAATTACAAATTGGCAGAATATCTCTCCACTGTCAGAGATAT